>JAODUJ010043256.1:0-18158 GCA_027564615.1 Psolus chitonoides | reverse complement strand
CCTTATCATAATGAATCATTGAATAATATTCTTATTTAGCCTCACATTTTTGAACTTGCTTACAGCGACAATTAGGCACACAAAATATTATGCTATCTGATTGTTCTGTTGTGGTCATTTTATCATAATGTATCATTGGATATTTGTGTGATTGGCCTCAATTTTTTAAACTTGCCGACAATGTCCATTACGAATGGAATAATTAGGACATATATATGATGTTCTGTTGCAGTCAGCTTGTCACAATGTATCATTGAATATCTGCATATTTGATCTCAAACAATCGAACTTGCCCACAATGGCTCTTAAGCATGAGATGATAATGTTATCTAATTTTCTGCTGTAGTCATCTTATCAAGTTGTATCATTGGATATTTGTATGCTTGACCTCAAACATTTGAAACTTGCCCACATTGTCAATTACCCGGAGTATACAATTCAGTATGCTATCTAATTTTCTGTTGGTTTCGTGTTCAGATAATGTATCATTGGATATTGGGATGCCTGGATTCTACCTTGCTCTTAGTGACAATTAAACCCGTAATCTGAGTTAAAAGAAACATATTTTCAAGGGTTGTGCCAACTATTCACTGAAGCAGTACAGGGCGCATCTATAACACGAATGCCTAACAAACTGGTGGAATAAAATCTATTTGGACCAAGTAATATCAAATTAATGTCAATGGAATATGCTGATATTTCTCAAAACTAGTTTCTGTTGGTTCAACAGAGATATTTACGTTTACCTTTTTGAGTAACTTCAACCAGGATAAAGGTTGGTAAATCTTGATCCTGACATCGTCAAATTATCAACCTTCAACCAAATATTGCTTTCCACAGTTTGACCTACGGTAGCGTTTCAACTCCTGGCTACGGGATTCCTGGTGTAGCCATACCATCTGGATGCATAGGCTAAGTGAAAATTGGTTCAACCTCAAACTTTGAAGCTTGTCTAATGTCTTCTGATGTTTTTAGTTACTGTTCTCAAATATCCTATATAATTTTCGTTTTATTATTCTAGTTGTTTTTATAACTGATTTAATTTTAGTTTGCTTCGTAATCATTTCAATTTTTAGCCTAATTCTTGTTTCTTTCCAGTTTTCTTTTCTTACTCTGTAGGTCTAACTATGAAAATAATACATTGTATAACAATTTATATTAGGGCCTCTGAGAAGATTAGCTCTAGCTAACAGAAATACCCTCTTGATATAAAGTTGGAATATATAAAATATTATTTCTGGCCTAATACAATGGACGTACCTGCATGTTATTTCCCACGGCGATGGCTGCACCACCCGCCTCTACTAAGAAATGAATGGTTTTACTGGTATTTCCGGCTGCTCTCCAATGGTGAACGAGTTGAGGAAAAACTGTGTTTAGCACCTCTAAGCAGGTACACTCGCGAAAGTCAAGGTCGTCAAAGTTAAGTCCCTCTTTGGGCGAAGTATCCTCTTCAGATTTTTCTTCAAAGCTGCATTATAGAACGCGGGGATGTAATATATAACACCAAGCAGACGCAGCAGCTCTCAAAGTGAAACATTTTAGTTTTCAGTCAGTTTTAGTAATACTAGCGTATATTTTCGAATTAGCCTTATTACATGTGTTTCTAAAGTTACATATTTAATATACAATTTAATAATGAATGTAATAAATAATACACAATTGTTTATATCAGGTAACAGTTACGTATTCATTTTCTAACATTTTGCCACTTATTCAATGTGGTGCGATATTTTCCAGATGAGTCGAAGTAAACACAGTGTATCACTTCGAGCAACCATTTTATTCGGGGTGTCTTTGTAAATGTATAACAATGAAGTTCGTGCTACCGAGCATTCATGAACACACAGACAAGTAATATATATAATATTTCAAAGGGATGAAAATATATTGTTTTATGGGCAAACCAAACGCGTGTCTGCTTTTTAAAACTCATAATTATTTACATTCATACTATTTGAAATGCATGCAGCAGCCTGGTAATATTAATTAGGAGCGCATTTAAAGTAACTTCTTTCGTGGAACTCCTACACACAAAAAAAACAATAGATGGGTCACGGTCTCACGGATAGACACGATGTGTTTTTTCTCCCCATCCCTTATAACATGTACAAAACAAAACGATAGGCTATTCAAATCGAAGGGTATTTAAATTATTAAGTTTCGTTTGGAATTATAAACAACAACAAAATAATATAGGACAGATAGACTAATTCTTTCGATTTTCAAAACTCTTACATTTGAAAACAATATTTAATCGTCACATTCATTGTAATTTACTGATTGTATTGGACGACAACAAATAAAAAATGAAAACACAAAAACGATCACCTTTTTAAACGGGTCCCATACCCCCGGTCTAGTCCAATCACGGACGCGATTGTGTCATTTCGGCCCTTCGGGTAAATAAAATACCCCCCCCCCCCTCTTCAAAAATCAATACCTGATAATACTCGGTGTCTTTTGTACGCTGCTCTTGAAGTTAATGACACTATATCTCTTATTTGTATTGTCCTCATCTCCAGTGTCGATAAACGGACCCAGGAGTTCACTTGGGTCACCAGTTGCTTTGGACTTCATTGGAGACCCGGACGTGGGTCGACGTTTCTGCAATTTTTGACGGCCGCTGCTCCCTGCAGGTGATATATATATCCTCACAGTTGAAAACTTTCAAAATAGAGATTTCATAGATGACAGAATATTTGATTTTTTTATAGTTAGTGATGAGACCTGTGGCCTGTTTCTCTCTGTAGAATGAGATGTATAGCCTCATAGTTGAAAACTTTCAAAATATAGATTTCATAAATGACAGAATATTTCAATTATTTTTAGTTAGTGATGCGACCTGTTTCTCTCTCGTACAAGAGAATTCCATGAATAATCCCTTATTGGTCGAAGTACTCAAGTACACAAAATATTAATCAAGTTGACCAGCAATGGAGAATATGTTATGGCAGAATTGAGGTGTGAGAAGAGAGGCTTTTTGAAACTTAAATGCAGTTGTTATTATTATGTGATATACACAGGACGTATAGCCTACTAAAAATCGTCATACATTTTACGTATAATAGTATAACTTCATATTCGTTTTACTAGTTATGCATAAGCTACATTTATATTGATTTATTGTTATAGGCAGTTGTTGTACAGTTACAGTTACAGTAACGATAATATATGCAAAATAAAAACAAGGTAGACTGAGTAAGATAATCTGTTTCCTTGCAGTTGACAATTACTTTCATGAAATCATTTTTTAAACAATATTTTCTTGTTGCAGTGATATTTTACACGGCAATGCCTGTGAGTCCTGTGAAGTCTTGCTTCCTGTAAATTACCTATAAGGCGTTTGAAAAGACTTTGTCCCTTCAGGATATAGGCTTAAGAGCGATGATTTGTACCATTTTCAACGATATCCAGAAGGAACAAGATAGTTCCAGACGCCTTACGCCTGTAACACCTTACGCCTGTCAGTTGCTCGTGAAACTGGGCAGCTACTCCAGTTTCGAGCTCTGCGTGGTCCCGTGCGGCGGTACTTAACATAACCAGTCAATAAGGCGTCTGGAAAGACTTTGTCCCTTCTAGATATAGGCCTAAGAGCAAGGATTTGTACCATTTCCAACGATATTCAGATGGAACAAGATAGTTCCAGACGCCTTCTATTCATGCTTGGCTGTTTTCATATACTCTTACATCTATAATTAGACCAATTTCCCAACTATATCCTAATCTCATATAATGCCACAATACATTCAGTCAAACAACCGAATTGAAAACAGGCTGGTGAACTTGTTTAAATGATTACCCACCGATAGTAGACACAGATGCTGTATTGGAAGAGACATCGAACTTGACGCCGCCCTTTTTGACTGGTGCTAGTAGAAACGAATAAAAATGAAGATATAAGGGAAATTGAAATAGCAAGTGTGAGCAAACAAATGATTCTATTTTAGGATACAGAAGTCAAATGATGGAAAACAGGTGAAGTGTTATGTCCCTACACACCCGGAGCGACGTAATATGAAAATTAGGTCAAATCATAGATCATTTTCTATCAACCAATCACATCTTCTTGTTTGATGAAATGCAACAAAAACATGAGCCGAAGTTTAAACAAGGACTCATTGGGATATGGACAACCCAAATCACGAGTCACGGTCCTGATTTACTGTAATTGCCAGCCGATGATGACGTAACTATATAGTACAAAATATTTGTTGAGACCTTTTCCGTTTGACTCATAATCAATTTAATACGAATTTGAATTTTTCACAATTTCCCCCATTGCTAACACTTTGACCTATCTGTATAATGTTGGCAAATTTATCTGAACATGAAACAATGCTGCTAAAGCGAAAATAGTCTTCCATACAAAAGGCGAGTTCCAATTCAGCAATTCAAATAACATTATACAACTCGAACGCTACGTGCAGTATGTACCGGTGTACATTGGTGATGGGATTGGAGGTTTTCACTGGGATGATAATTGAGGAATCATAGTGGATATACAGTCATTAATTGTAAGCATCACATAATCCGAGTCTACAAAATCTACATATTTTTGGAAAGGTGTTATCATTCATTATATGCTACTAAACGATTATCGACTACCGTAATAACCGATTCAAACATCTTAAATCGATAGCTTAGAATAAATAATGGGACACAGGGAGTGTGGAACGGGAGAAGGAGGTGGGCGACACGTGCCTCCACCTCTGTGAAAAATGCCATTTTCAGTAAAATGTTGCCCACTCTCAGAAAAATTCCCCAATCAATAAGCTAATTCAATAACGCAAAATTCACGCAAAGGATTATGGGAAAGGGCACGGGACCACGGGGATAGACAACGGAGCGCAACCCAATAACTCATGCAATCAGCCTGCGTGTTTCACTGGCAGCTACACGCACGTTTCACTCCAGTAATGCTGTATATGCCGGAGCGTGAGGACGCATATGCACAGATGTCTGACCGTGAGTTCCATGTTTGTTCTCGGGATGATTTGTTTATCCCGCGTAATTACACAGAATCCTTTGCGCGATTGAATTTACGAAGGCGCTCATTTGCCCTGCTCCCGATTGGATTTCCCCCTCCCCCAACTGAAACTTCTTCTGCCATAGATAAGAAACTTATACAGATGTTTTGTTTGCCCATTAAACAATATAACAACGGTTTTGGCTTTTTATTCGTAAACGTTGTATATTATTACAGATACTTTATATGTTTTGTTGTGTAGTAACTATTTTGGGCAACATTTGATAGAGCCATTTGGTATCACCGAAACCAGTCAATACTAACACAGTCAAACGCCGACAGAATGCATTGCACATGCAAACCGAATTTGTACAGCTGTGTCGAAAAGGGGTACATATTATTCTATAACTAAAGTGATGAAATTGTTTTGATTGGGCTGTGAAGCATTCAAGAAACATTTGTTCATGTCTGTGTTCTGAAAGTTACCATCGATTACATCCTTAAGCTGTTGCTCAATGTCTTCATCACTTTCATCCCCCAAATCGTCTTTTGTGGGTTGATTGGGTTGTGCGGATGCAACATCCGTTGGGCTCTCTAGGATCGATGGTTCCTCCGAAATTTCAGATTTCGCCGAGCCTTCCTGAGGATGATTATTTACATACAAAAAACATGTAAATGAAACATGTTATTCATATAAAAAGGAAATATTCCACGATCAATTGTTCAGTATTTTTAAGAATATGAAGATGGGAATATGAACTTTCACTCGGCCGATTCAACTAGAAGCGAATCACGGAAAACATGCTACCTAATATAAACGATCATATTAGTTAACTTGAAACAAACCTATTGAGGTTTGATAAGCCTATATTATCACTGTGTTTTATTTAAAATGTGATATTAACGTTGTACCAATGTTTGTCAACAATATCAAAAATGGCAGGCGACACTAAGTAATACCAGCAACCATTTGTGTTCATTATAATGGTTATAAGATTTAAATGATTTTTCTGTTATTATTTCACTGAAAGCTCGACCACACTAAATGCGGCAAGTAAAGCAGACAGATTTTGAAATTTAAACCAGTGTACTTTGCGTATAAGAGTATACTGGCATACATCCGAAAGGCGACGAGTAAAGAATTTAAAAAAAAGTTAAATATGATGTATTTTTGTTCTGCAAAGTGTACGGTATGTGCACCGTAGTCAGGTAGTCGAGCGAGTTCCGCAAAGTGCGCGATCCAGCGTATGCCTTCATAATATTGGTAACGTATTTTTTTCTCTCGAATATTACGATCCTTTTCGGTGTGTGCATGCAGTTTACAAAATGCACTTATTTAGTTACTTAATACTTTTTGTTTTCATTGAGGACGAAATAGAGATAACAATTCATGAAAAGGCATGACTGTCTGATTGACGTGTGCAGAAATCACAGTGCTAGATTTCAAAATCTGCTGATTAAAATATGAGCAAGTTTTAAGATGGACTTCTGCTTTACACATCTTCCCCTTCACCATGATTTAGATACACTTCGTATCTCTAGACATAGGCGGTTTCTAGAGGGAGTTGCAACCCCCTTCTTTCAAGTCCAATTTGTTACATATTACTAATATAAAAACAACTCTCAATTAATTTAATCCGGTTAACCTGCGGTGATACTGACATAAATTATTCATAAGCGCGTTTACGCTGAGTTATTAGGTGGAATATATTTTCTGTTATTTACTTTTGCAAAATACTGGGTGGGTCACCGCTGCTAGAGGTTCATCCAAGCAGCGCATCATATACGATTGACATTTTAAACATTCAATCTCTTTACATACCTGATGTTCAGCATGCGAGGGCATGAACTGCCCGCCGCCACACGCGGCGCATTTATGTGCGTGAGCTTCGAGATATTCTGCAGACTTTCGGTGGAGCTTTCTCGTCTGGTCGGCGAGTAGCAGATCCTTGGCAGTCTCTCGGAGTAACGAATTAGTGAATTTAAAATTCCTGAATGATAAAACCATTGATTTGAATATTAGCGACAATGGTTGGTAACGTTTTAATACATTTTGTTTTCAGTTTATTACATAATAAAGGTAAACCAATTATTCTAATTTGAGTTGAAATCCTAAACAACTGGAGCCTGGGATCAGAAAGTATGAGGGGAGCATATTTTCCAGGCGCGCGGTGATTTCATAATCGATATGACGTTTAAACACCCTGCCCCATATATCAGATGAGCAGATGAGGTAATGATAACTGCACAAATGTAAGGAACAATTCAATATGGTACTACTTCAACACTTTTCTTTCAAACATGAGCAGCTAAATTAGTAGTTCGGAAATGCGCGATATACGCACATAGATCATGCAGCGCGGTCTCATGTGCATAATGTTGCTCAAGCCTCCAACATTGTACGATGGCTGCTCTGATAGGTTAGCAAAAAAACTTTTATACATTATTTTCAGAGAAGGATTCAGTATACATTATTATATATACCAGTAACTCGAGCATGAAATGAATATTAGGCCTATATTATTCATGGAAGAAGTATGTTCTTGTACCTGCAGTTCGACACAAAGAGGTTCTCCTCTGATCCGTCATCAGCATATATAACCTCATTCTGATCACTCTCTTCTGGAGGACAGTTGCACTCGGTTTTAATTTGAAACTTTTTGCCTTGTCCATGTCCGTGTGAAAAGTAAGAGCTGTAAATTAACGAGTTCACAATAATTATGGATGTGTTTTCTATTTAGAATTTCCAAAAACGTAGATGGGAGTATAAATGGAAAAATTTAAAAAAATCCCTTATCATGTGCCATGATTGCTATTCGATCCACTTTCCAAAATAGACATATCCAATATCCTGATTTGATAGCCAACTTTGGAAATCAATGTTTACAATATCAATTATGCTACCCAATGTAATAAAATGAATCTTACCTAATAGCACTACTAAGTCGATTCTTGTCCTTTGTGGAATGTGGGGAATCACATTCTATTATCCCCAGTTGTATCAGGACGTGGAGACCCATCCGAAATTTCGGATAATCGTCTTTCATGGAGGTCGGCATGACGGCGTGCAGCATATCGCGAGTGAAACTTGTGCCTAGAACTGCGGCACATTTAACCAAGAGTTGATCTGATGGCTTCAACTGGTCGATCCGTGACAACATCATACCTGCAGAATTATATGTTGATTATAATGATCATACACATGTCATTCTCGCAGGATTGGATATACTATTATTGGGCAATGGGTAACATTGCCAGAAAAATACACTTAGTGTGTACATTCCATGCTTGTCGATATATTCCTACGTACTAAATGGTATATCACGTCATTATGTCCACGGGAGGGAAATTACCATTACAAGTGCCACAAGAAGGTACATCGCTATATATAGATCACAGATCTTCCTCCCTCATATACAATTGATGCCACACAATTTTTGTTCTCACTCGAAATCCGTGTATGTTTAAACACGGAATATTCAATGACACATAATAGAACCGATGACATACCACTGGTGACACACAACTGGATTTAATTGAATCCTATCCAGCCAACGACCGACACCCTACATGAAAACGGCTGAACTGGCAAGAGTAACAAACACCTTCAGAGCATGTCCTAATGATATAAACAACCAAAGAGGCTATTGGTTGAGAGTGTGTCATCAGTAGATGGGAGTGTATACATACATTGTTTCCAGGGTTCCTCGATGAGTCATAATTGGCTCCCTAGACCTGTAGAACTCCAAACTCTAAACCAATGTTATATTGGTTATGGGGTGTACACAGGCGCACACACACGGGCGCACACATACACACCTAAGGGCCACTACGAATGTTGTAGCACATTGTACCTCATCATAAAGTGATAGTAAAACATCGTTATCGACTCACCTTTCAATGAGTTAGGGATACTCAGCTGTGCAAGATCAACATTCGGTGCCAGAATACAGACCATAGCAGGTTTCACTACTTCCCCGACGTCCTCACTTTCGTTAGCACTGCTCTCAGATTCGTCGATTCCTTCGTCTTTGTCCTTCATTTTTTGCACTTCATCAGCCTAGTATTGAATAAAAAAATATGTACTCAAAACAATTCAAATTGGTGTGTTATTTTTTCATTACCAATAACCTGATAACATTGCTGGGTCAGTGTAAAAGGAAAAATAAATTAGATAGAAGGAGAGGTTTGCCTAACATTATGGGCTAGTTCCAATTGGACAAAGTACGGATACAAAATATGTTTATGAAGGTATTGGAGTGGCTTTATGGATTTCTAATCGGGCGAGTTCATGTGGACTAATGTCAATTTATACGCAATGTAGTTAATCCTTGTATCTAATATTGGTAAATATTAATTCATATGAGGATACTCTACACTAATCAGGAATTTCAAAGCTATTAAACTACTCACAAGCGCTTTATTGACGATGCTCGGCCGGCGGTTACCTTGAGACACGATGCTATCCCTTCGTTTTTGTATCACCTCCAACTTTGGCTGCACGTGGTTGGATTGCACTCTGGGACTGTTTTCGGGTACAATCTCAATGGACGATTCCTGTAACATGTCGTGGAGGATCTGTTCACACCAGGAAGGTACGCCGTGACATTTATCCTGCAGCACACTGAATAATCACAATGTAGAACTCAAGGGTACTAATGGTTAACCATACTATTATTTACAGGTCAAGGAACAATTGAACACTATCGCTCAATTGCTCTATTAAATTTCTCTCTGAGCTCGCATAAATTCGTATAAGTTTTTATGAAATAAAATGTCAATTTTAGGGATAGTTACCGTATAGTTGAAGTGAATTCCGCACACCCGGTCTATTTAGTTAACGTTGTTGATTAGTCTACATAGGCCTACTGAATATGAAATAGAGAACATCGCTGATTCTGTAGAATATCAATTATTCAAACCATTGGTAAATTTGATGTTACAATTGTTATTTACCTGACGAGGTCCTCGGGTACACTTACGACATCTAGCATTTGGCAGGCCATGGCCGCGATGTGATCCCCGTCCACAGGTCTCAGCTTGATATGCATTGTGGAGCGATATGATATCAACTTCTTCGCCGCTTGGCACGGCGGGGCAATTTCCCCTGATGGTGGTCGAATTGCGAGAAGACAAACCGTCGAAGAGTCTTCCACTAGGTCGTTAAGGAACTCCCATGAATACTGGTCTATGTAATGGGCGTCGTCCACGACGAATACAACGCACTGTTCTTTGGCAAACTGTTGAACAATTCAAAAACTATAGTCTACCCAAAAATACTACTGGTCCAGGTTTGGTAGAAAAACGAAATACCCCAAAAGAGTTTAAAATTGTGAGTAAGTAACACATAAACAATATGGGACATATATCTCCACAAAAAGAAATAATATACATAATAAAACGAGAAATTGCGTAATCGTGCCTACCTTGTGAACAATTCTCACTAAAAGACTGTGAAGTTCTTCGACTCGTTCTTCACTTCCCATGTGCAGCAGCTTTGGGCACTGGGGGAACTATCAATGTAAAAAGTAAAGTAGTAAGGATACAAATGATATGGGGTAAACCAATAATATACTACTAGTAGACATAACTTTTACAACCTCACATCTAAATTAGGGTCACTAGTCTTTATTTAAATAATCATCACTGAAATTCGTTGAATGTAATAAGGAAAACTTATCATCGTTGAAATAAATATTAGCCTACCGATGTTCCATATTATTGGCAGGTTATTAAAAGTAATGAAATACGGAGAACTATCTTCACGTCGTAGCATTTAATTGTAGATGTAAATTCATATGAAAATTATTGTCAACAATGCTAAGATTGTATCTCCCTAGTATGTCAATGGTATGTTATAATACTGTTAAGTTCGAATACTAGCCCACAGGTGAAATCACATGCCGTTGTCCCAACTCCAACGTTTAATGTTGAGTAAAGGAGAATTAAAGTCCGAACTTTTGAAAATGAAATAATATTGTTGAATGATTGAATAACATGTGCCAAATATCATCCAAAAATGTTGTTGAATTTTCGAGATATTCCAGTTAAAAAGTTCATAAGAATCAAGCAGGCAGGTCGCTGCCATTTTGATTAAGATGGTGATGTCACCCGTCCACTTGTAGTGGAAGAGCTTCTGTAGAAAAGCTGTTAGCAGATTTTTGGAAAATTCATACATACATTAAAATTTGATTTGATTCGATTTATTTTGTCTCTTCACGTCCATATACACATTGTAAAAGGAGGTCTCCTAAAAAGCGCAAATCAAATTAATATTCATTTAATCTTTGCATGATATACCTCAGTAATTCAACACAAGAAGTGTACATTGGTATGTGCAGTCATGAAAATTTTAGATAAAGAAAACAAAGAAATACATCAAATTCCTCCTACCAGGAGTTGTGTAACATCATAATTTGACATACTCAAGTCGGTTTGCATTCATCTGAGGCAAAAATGGTGGCGCCCTTGTCTGAGTTTCAAACACGTATAACTCAGAAAGGTAAAAAAAATGGATGCAATTTTGGGAAGATGTTTATCATACACTTCTGCTTCATATTTTGTAAAGAAATTGTCAGGATTAACTCTTTTAGGGATGCATTGGTAACATTTCTGAAGTCTCTGATATAAACCGGTTCGAAGTGGAACCCCGAACTTCCCGACTTGCATGACCGATGCGTTTGCCACAGTTAGCCACACAGTCGAGGTACGTCATTACCGCTATACTATCAGCCCCTTACCTTGAGAATCAGGAGATCATTCAAAAGACAGAGTTTGTCTCTAATAGCTGGTTCTGGTATGAGATCCAGTAGTACGTGTTCCCTTTCGAGATGACCAACACAGTTCTCCATTTGTAACAGAAGGGTCATTAGTGCTCTAGCAGTGTAATGTGGCATGCTGGCCTCGTTAACAGACAGGGCAAGAGAAATGATTCTGTTCAGAGAGAATTATGATAAAAACAAAAATAACATTTCAATGTTAGATCCACTCGTTTGTATTTTTCTCAAAGACATGGCTGACGTGTGATTTGTTGTGATGTTTTCGACCAAATTAACACAGGACTCGTTTTTCTATATTGCTGTGAGCAAATAAATTAGATTTTTTTTTTTTTTTTTTATTCCGTAATTTACATGACGGGAAATAAATATTCAAAAGAAATAAACGATATATGAAACATGACAATGGTGGATATGTAAATTATACCTCATGCCAAGCTGATCAGCAACTGTCATGGCAGCGTCCAGAAAACGTGACTTCCCGATCCCGGCTTCCCCGTGTGTAACCATCACGTGACGATGCTTCCTACGCGTGTTACGATGTTTGATTACATTTTGCATTTCCTGCATAAAGACGTTTATCTCCTGATCGCGACCTAAATTAACACAAACAAATAAATACGATAGTATTTAATACGTTGATAGTTATTAGTTCAAGTAAACTTTCACACGATAGTAATTTTTACCAGCATATCTGTAAATATTTGCTGTGACCAGATAACAAATACATAACTTACAGAATAATACCGAATATTAGAAGAGAAAGGAACATGTTTTGTTTCAATATATCGAACTTTCATCGAACAATTCCTACTCACCGAGCAATGGATACTCAAATTCCGGAACGTTCATGTGCTCATTGAAAGGTAGCAAGCTTCGGGTCCTGACAACCTGTCCTGGTGCACTGGTAAATAATAAATATACCATTATGCACTTTGTAGAAGAATTTTGATATGACGAAACTTATTTATCATCCATGCATACAAATTGAACTTACGATTAGTGGAGAAATTGCAAGACGAAAAGACGTATTATGCCTATTTATTTCAATTGTGCATTGTTCATTTTTTTCAGTTGATTGCTCAGTTCATTCGAGACAATTCCACAGGATTTGAACTTACGAACAATAAGAATGTCCTGCTCTTTATAGTTTTTTAATTTGTTGAACTAGTCTCGAATGGCTTCTTGATTTGAATCATTTGTGTATTTTATTAGTACCTACGATACTTAATTACGTTTTCGGTTAGAAGGGATTACTTTCAAGAAGAAGGTATTATTCGTTCCGTAAAAATCCATTCCATGTGATGATGAAATAAGAACCTACTTTTCGTCTTCTGTGTACTCGTGAATCACTCCAGATTGACGAACGCCTTTCATTTCTCGGTGAGGAAGTTGCCGGAAAAAGTGTCGTGGGAGCTTAGAGTGGTGATACGTCTCTGGGTCACATGACACCTTGTTTGGGTAGTGCATCATCAACCGGGCAGCCATGTTGACTTTTCTGCCGATCACTTTTGTTTGTTCAGGAGAGAAGTAATATGGCGAGAGTTTGAAAAACAAAAGGTTCTTGTTAATTTTATCATGGATCACGTGCATGTACAATTCTTCGGATAATTCACAGTTGCAGGTAACATTTTCTTTATCGTTAGCTGGAACATCTAAACTACGTAACCATTCCTGTAGAATGTCTCCTATTTTCCTAAAGATATCCGTTTTTAACATACATCATCTAGCCCAGAACCTCAGAATATTGATACGGATGAACACTTTTTTGAGCAGGCGCCACACCCCCCAAACCAACCGAAACTATTCTGCCCGCCAAACACGCGGACACACATGAATGTGTGTACACAAAACACATATATTCCTTCATGTTTCAAATACTTCGAATTTACCTCACAATGCTGTCATATACTTCAAGCCAGTTTAGTTGTAAATATAAATTCACAACTCGATAGCCCAGTAATAAATAGTAAAAATGGAATTTCCTTCTTTCAGTGGACTTTTTTTTGTTCGGAAAAACAAAGTTTTCTATAAAAAATTAATACAGTTTGTTGTTATCCCATTAGCTGAACACGTAAAAGAACGTAGACTACTATGACAGTAAATATCGAATGAGCATCAGTCAAAACTTTGAACCAGTGAAATGAATAATCTTACCTGTATATTCATGTCTATGAACATGACCGACGACTCCACAAAACGATGATCCAGTCGTGACCCCTATCGAAACTTGACTGTGGTATATAATGGAAGATATTGTTATAGAAAAACTTGTTTTACTGATGTACTTTAACATGTATAACGGGATATATACCGATCAGGCGCTTAGCCAGAGATTTGTCACGGGGGTTTTATCGTTTCCTTGGACATGGGGGGATATCCGCCCCGTTTGGCCAAACGGTAACAAAATTCATAGTAATAATTTGTGATTATTTTTTTTTATATATTCACACCTATAATAAACCGCACCTACCCACCCCCATCTTCACTTCTTGCTCCTATACCTCTCTTGCAAACACTTCTGTCTTCCCTGATGTGCAATACATGTAGCAATTGTGATGCACTCACTGTTGAACAGGAGCAAACTATGACAATAGTGGTAGTACGTACCAGGTGTGTCCTTGTGATGAGGATTGGGGGTCGGGGTCAGGGGTCGTATTGGTACATTTCTCCAAGAAACCGGTGATTTCTGGCAGGATTTTTTCGTGCTTGTAGTAATGGAGAGGGGGGGGGGGTTAACCCACTGAACACCTCCGTGACTACGCGCCTGATACCGATGCAACAACAGCTGACACATGGATCACACCAAAAAGCAAAGTTCATTTAATTCTGTAGCAAGACGATTTAATCATTACTTAAATTAATAAATTTAAAATATAATTTTGGTAGTTCATGGTATATGTATGTCACATGATGATCGAGTTAGGAGATTATACGATGACCAACGTAACAAACGATAATGTAAGCTATAACTATACTGCATAGGTGGCAGGTGCAGATACGTTTGACAATAAATAAAATCACTGAATATGGTAAATGGTTGTTCCTTAATTTAAACTACGGCTATAGTAGATATTAAAGATGATATAAACTTACCCCACATTCGGGGCGTTCTTCAATCGTTCGCTAATTTGGTATGAACATTTGAGAGCCCTCGCACAATCATCTTCGTGTTTGTAACCAGGAACACCGAACATACACAAAAAGGTACACCCCTACGAGATACAAAAAAAAGAAAAAATACAATGTTACAGCCCCATCCATATGTGGCTTGAATATATTGCTAAATCAGTGCAAATTGTCTCAAGAATATTTACTATGTGTGGAACCTTCGAGCAACATTCACTGAACAATACGTATAACAAAATGCAGTTTAGGAAGATTTGTACATTTAAAGGATCCGATAAAAGAGCAAAAAAACATACAAATATTCAAAAGAGTCATGTTTATAATACGAACGTTTTCGAGAATATTCACATCTTCTTCCTCAGGTAAATGAATAAAATGCTACAGGTATAAATCCATGGCAAACAGTCAATTAATAATTGTTAAATCATTGTATCTAACTGTCAGCTCTTTCCTGTCCACGAAAGGATACACCTAGCAGGGGGATACATGGGCGCCGAGGAGTGACCCAACCGAAATGTCGCGAACAAGAGGGGCTGTCTTAAGTGCCCCCTCGGCCATTGTTGTGAAAATTCCCCCTGCTCAATAACAGCCATGTGTTATAGAGTCAACGACCTTTTGAAAATCGGTGATGGATGACCGAATAATGAGATACTTATCATGCAATTAGTGTCATCATCTCTATCCTGTTTATCTTTCCTTAGGCCATATCTTCTTATTTAGGAATTCATTTATACAATCATCAAAATTACGTGTTTCGTTCAAAACGTTTACAGTCAACAACTACTTTTCCGTGAAAGATATGACCCCTATGACCTTTAAAGCCAGGTCTATTCATTTGAAAGTCCGTGTGATGAGAATCAAACTCACATTGGTAAGAATTGGCTACCAGGGTTATGGAGCATCTTTCAGGAAAGTCTGCTATTTCTGGACATATTAGTAAATGTGCAGATTGCCAGACTTGTAGCATTGGCAAATTTATATTCTAGCGAAAGGTAACACAGACCGATGAAATCAAAATTGAAGAAGCTCTGTACATCAAGAAACCTAAACCTGTTTTTGAACAGCCATCTGTACCAACATGGATCTTTCTACTTACTTAATGTGTTTTAACACATGCTATATGTATCAGCATGGATTATCCTTCTTGCTTATTATGTTTTATCTGGCCAGTTAGACACAATAAATTATTTGACTGTTGTCATGGATTTATACCTGCAGCACTATAATTCATTTACCTGAGGAGGAAGATGTGATTATTTTCGAAAACGTTTGTATTAAACATGAATATTATGAATAACATAATACAATCATACTCTTTCAAATTTAAACTTTTATCTGTATGAACAATTTCCAGCCTGTTAGCCATCCACATATAAATATATTACTCAAAGAAGCAAAATGTTATCGGACCAATGTTGAGTGTATTTCTCTCATAATTACCTAAATGACTTGTCCTGTTTCCAGTTCCTTAAATGAAAGAACTGACAGATGACAATATAGTAAAAATCGAAGAGTAAAGAAATAAAAACCAGAAAACCAAGAATGTTTTGTGATTATACTTGCCTCTTTGAAGTGCATAGTTTCAGTCTGGTATGGCCATTAATGTATAACTTGTTTTATGCTGCCACATCTAGCTTAGAATCAAACAGACAACTCTGCCTTGCTAACTTGGTACCAGTGCAGGTTTCAGTGTTTGAGACCTGTTGACTTCCATGTAAAACATATATCACCCCACCCTCATAACTTTTACAAATACAGGTTTGAACATAATAGGACATGACTGCCGAGATATTGACACTTTAGGGGAATTGCTTTCAAGCCCCGCCTACTCAATAATATTTACAAGATTGGCATCAACATCATTAGAGATCATCTACTCACCATGGACAGTCTACGTACCAAGTATTACATCAATCAAACAAGGCACTGCCGAGATCATGTGGTTACAAGCAATTTTCAGCGAAATCACATTCAGCCCAGCCACTCATGAATAATAATGAGAGGCAAAACGGTACTAACTTGCACATGTACCCCACTTCCTACTAATGCCACCAAAACAAGTTTGAACGGAATCGGACACACGGTTGCCAAGATATTCACATTTGAAGAAATTCCTTCTAAGTCCCGCCCACTTATGAATAATAATGAGAGTGGCACCAAAATCAACAGAGACTATCTACTCACCATGGGTAACTTATGTACCGAGAATTACATCAATCCACTATACTACTGCTGAGATCACGTGGTTACGGCCAATTTTCAGCGAACATTTGCCCCCCCCCCCCATAAATATTATTGAAATGCAATACGGCACTGCCTACACATATACACCACCTCCTACTAATGCCATCGAAACAAGTTTGAACAAAAGCGGACATACGGTTGCCGAAATATGGACATTTTAAGGAATTGCTCCTAAGCTCCGCCTACTCATGAATATTAATGAGATAAGCACCAACATCAATAGGGATCATGTACTCACTATGGGCAACCAATATGCCAAGTATGACATCAATCAACCATGTCACTGCAGAGGTCACATGGTTACGAACAATTTTCAGCGAAATGACATTCAGCCCCGCCTCTCATGAATATCAATGACATTCAATAAAGTACTAACTTACACATGTATCCCACTTCCTAGCAATGTCATCAAAACAAGTTTGAACAAAATCGGACATGCGGTTGTCAAGATATTGACATTTGAAGAAATTTCTTCTAAGCCCTGCCCACTCATGACGATTAATGAGATTAGCACCAACATCAATATGGATCATCTACTCAACCATGGTGAACTTATGTGCCATGTATAACATTAATCCATCATGTCACTGCTGCGATCACATGGTTACAAACATTTTTCAGCGAAATTACATTCGGCCCCGCTCCTCATGAATAATAATGAGACACCCTAAGGTAATAACCTCCCGAATAACCTACACATATATCTCACCTCACCGGTGTCACAAAAACAAGTTTGAACGAAATCGAACACACGGTTGCAGAGATACTGCCATTTAGAGAACTTGCTACTAAGCCCCGCCCACTCGTGAATATTAATGAGATGGGCACCAAAATTAATAAGAATCATCTACTCACCATGCATGGGCAATCTATGTGCCAAGTATGACATGAATCTATCATGCCTCTGCTGAGATAGAGGTGTTACGAGCAATTTTCAGCGAAATTACATTTGGTCCAGCCCCATATGCTAATTTGCATACAAACTTTAAAAAAATATCATCATATACATTTGAAAGAGAATTTAATTTCCTCTCAGACAA
>JAODUJ010043145.1:0-12217 GCA_027564615.1 Psolus chitonoides | reverse complement strand
CTTATCAAGAAAGAAAGCCCAACAGGCCGAAGCACTTAAGCCATGGAACTTACCAACCCAGTCAATACTACTGAAATGCCTACTAATCCCTTCAATATCAGCCCTTGTATGCAATGGCATTGGTAGGACACTTTAGATCCGCTGGTACCGGTAGGTTTCCTTTGGATTTAATTTGACAATTCTGTGAGAATCAATTCCTTGATAAAATAATATATGCCTACACTGGTAATGTTAATTTACACGTTGGTTATATAGCAGTAAAATATAAGTTCACCCAGAAAAATCCACCATTAGTATCAATAAACGGCGAGCCTCCGTTTTAAAATCACAACAGAGAAAGAGCGTGATCAATTTAATGACTCGGCTTTGAAATAAAATATGTGGAGTAAAATGATGATGAGATTGGAATCGTTACTCAACTCGTTGCATCTCTTGACACATTATATGGGTTTAATTACCCACCCCCTCCCCTCTTTGCTCAAAAATAAACAAACAAACTTACATCTGGACACTCCGACGAGTTTGGAAATGTCCATTTTGGGTAGTCACCATCTAACAGACATCTCCTGGTAGTTGTGCCTTCACCAGTCGGGCAGGATAGGATCACGTCATGGTATATAGGAGTAACGGGCCACTCGATGATCCCTTTGAGGCTTACTGTAGTGTCTGTTGGGCAGTTAGCTACAGGATACGAGAAAAAATAAAGTAAATCCTTCATGAGCTCTTGTTCACGCGCACATTAACCATCAGTTAAAAAAAGTAAAAAGAGTAACAATAATAACAGCAAGTTACGACCAACAGTTGTGACTGAATATACATCATCAGCTTTCATCAGAGCCAGTTAGTCTTGGAAGAATTGCTGGAAGTAATGGTCAAAATAAACTTTTCAAACTGTTTGCTCACGACACTCTAAAAGGCGTGTCACTTCGATTGTGCCCCTGGAGGAAACTCCATATATGGGAGCTGCCACAACAACGCTACACTATATTTATAAGTTAGCCTCACAAGGCGCAAGTACCCATTTGTACTCATACGTGGAGAGGAGCAATCGAGATAAAGTGCCTCGCCCAATGACACAACACATGCACAACGGTCTTACCAGTACTAGGACCCTCAATCCCTGAATCACCAGACCTGCATGGGCTGTAACCAGTTAACTATTACGCTCCATTCTCATGGAATTTGAGTTGACACATGCCGTGGTGGGCGTGGGCGCATAGCTCAGTCGGTAGAGCTCCGGACTACATATCGAAAGGTTGGGACTTGGGAGTTCGAATCCTCCTCAGGATCGCTCAGCGTTTCCGTTGTGTCCTTGGACAAGGCACTTTATCTCCACTGCTCCTAGCCATCTGCGAAGCAACTTGTATAATGTAGTTAGCGCTGTATTGCGGCTGCTCCTATAGGGAAGTCCCCAGGGGACACGATAATGTGACACACTGCATAGTGCATCGGAAGCGTATACATTCCGAAATGTGCACATTAGTGTGGGTTTGACAAGTTTCCAATGACCAGGGTAATATCTGTAAAGCGCTTCGATACCTCGGTGAAAGGCGCTATATCAAATGCCGGATATTATAATTAATCCTCTTTGAGTAAATCTTCCTCCTGAACCTTAAATTTATATTTTCCTCGCTAATAATAGGGAAAATAAATATCGTAACAGTAACGCCGATATCTTGCTTCAGCAGTTCACACATGAGATGCATGAGCCTTAAAATATTACACATATTGTCTCACATCACAAACGTTTGGCTCCAATATTATTCCTCAGAATCACCAGCAACCTCTCATACACCACTTTTCCAAAGTGTGCAAAAGTCTTACCTATATCACGCATGTCGCTCTATAGCCTATAACTGGGACACAGTGACATTTATACCAGGAGATTTTGCGTGCTATAAAAGTTGCGCATGTAGCCCCATATCAGCAGGGCCCCCAAGGCAGTTATCATAAACGACAAATGTGTCCCATAAAATTCTGCCACCGATCGCTGTCACCCCCAGTATGTGTCCAATTTCACTTAGAGCAGCGTGAATATAACACACCTATCATGTCACGCATTTCATTCGCGGAATTACGACCACCCCACTCTTTTCATCACTTTTCGCCAGGAACACGATTCTTGAGTATTAGGCCTATATATTACACATCTTCACCTTTATATTCTGGGGCGCTTTGACATACGAAGCGTTACTGTATGTTCTGCAGTTTGTATGTTGCACCATTGTATCCGGGCTTAATGAATCCGTTCCTATCCAGACGTAGTAGACATATAATCATATATCATACGACGAGCATTCAGATCCGTAGAGTAAGACAGACAATTGATATTATGGACCCCCCCCCCCCCATTACTCTTTCGTCCCTCACCCTGTACAAAAGTGTTCAATAATCTTACCTGCTATATCACACATATCGCCCTCATAGCCTGGGGCACAGTGGCATGTATACGAGGCGTTGTGTTTTATTGCTTCGCATGCCGCGCCGTTCCTACACGGCCGAAGGAGACAGCTATCATAAGACGAGCAATCTGTCCCGTAGAATCCCGGGTAACAGAAACAGCGATATCCATCCTCGAAGGTGTCGTCCGCCTCACATCGTGAGGTCGTCTCGTCACACTGTCCCTTCAAGCATAAGTCGTATTGTTCACAGTGTTCCCCGTGGTATCCGGTACGTTTCGTGTGGCAGTAACACGTGAACGATCCACTCTCCTGGTGGATACACTGTCCGTTATTTTGACATGGCCTGTCGTGACACGCGTTATAGAGGTTACATTCTGGGCCGTAGTAGCCGTCTCCGCAAGTACACTTGTAACTGTCCGGCCAGACATTCTGACAGCGTCTATGTCCAGAACACGGCGAACTGATGCACGCATCGGGATACTCGCAGCGTGGCCCTCCATATCCTTCTAGGCATATACACTTATAGCGAGTACCTGTGTGCACGCATGTCGCGTTGTTCTCGCAATACGAGAACATGGGACAAGAGTCTCTGTATTGGCATGTGTCTCCATAATACTCCTCCGTGCAGTTGCATACAGTCTCGTTAGCAGCGTTGTATATACATGTTCCCCCGTGAAGACATGGAGACGGACACTCTGAGGAGTTAAAAATTATATGAAAATGTAGTTTCACATGGGAATATTCGTTGAAGTTGCTTTCTCTCAGCAAAGAACAATGGGTAAAGGTTAATCACGTATGTAAATAAACAGAGAGCGCTCCAACATGGAGGATTTTTTTATTCGCAGCCTAGAGCGCCAGCGTTTAATTTTACTAATGTGCTCAGCGTGTCGATTGGGGATAATACATGCTTATATTGTATTATTGCCATGGTTTTTACCTGCAGGACGCGTCCTACGGGTGGGCCCTTTCCCGGTTTCGCGTGGAATGTGCGCTCGTCCCAAGTTCATAGGGAAAACTATATTATAAGCCAGACTATGCGCAAGACTAGTATGCTGTAAGTTTCAAAATGAGTTAAAATATTGAAGCTGATATTAGTAAGCGTTCAATTTTAGCTCAAAAGTACAACATTTTCTTGCAAAGGGGAAGGGTAACGCCTCCCCTTCATCCTCTCCCCAGCGATCGCTTTATGTTAACGATCGAGAAATACGCTTGATTTATCTAAACTTTTTCAATGTTGAAATATGTTTCTTAATGCGGAAATACGCTTGATTTATTTCAGCTTTTCGATGTTGAAAAGAAGCCGCCGCCCTTGTTAAATGGCTTGTTCCATCGTTTGAGGGAGTTTTAGACAAATCCGCGAATTCCATACAGTTGATATGGGACGTGGTAGAATCCGAGATATCGATTTGGGATGTCAGCTGGCAAAGGTAGAAAACCCTGGTATTGCTGCAATCCTTTCACGTACGTACCTTGCAGGAAATATTAATGGAAGCATTGATGGTTGAATGGGTTATCTATGAGTAGGCCTACATGTATATTTGGTGGTGAGCAACTTCACTCTACGCCAACCGACCATTGCCTACAATTCTGTACAAAGCGTATTAAAGGTGCGAACAATCTGCCAGGCACTGACTCAACATGTGCGAAATGAATCAACCAATGCATCAATGTATACAATATTTTTTAGCTACGCTCATTGGTTGTTACCATATTATTTTCAATACCAGGCATTATAAAATAACGATATATTTTTGCAGTAACAAAACGTATTTCGGTAAATCAACCGCAGGCTGAGCAACCGCGGAAATACGTTTGGAATAGTACACAAATTTCGTGATATATTGACTGTTTGCAGATAAAATGCTATTTTGTTTGTTCATTTGTTGCCAAGCTTCTTATAGACACTGCTCAGTATACGGCATACCAAGTCAGTACTATACTGTTGTGTAAGAGAGAAATCCAAATAACTACTTCTGATCTTTATTTCGAAAGGCAACGTCATTCGGTGAAGAACAGGGCTGCCTAACACAAACCTAGAATATTTAACATAAATTATCTGCCAAAGTTTTCAATTTCAAACAATGCAGGATTCATAACTCCTTGTACAGCAAACTTGTATGCAAGTAAATTTAATTTTGAGATTGTCTGATGAGAGAAAATGATCCCATTAACAACAGTAACAACAGTTCGTTTTCCTCTCATTTGCTGAAATACAAACTCGCTGAACTCCTTTAAATTTCCGGCGATAACACATGTGTCCCGACAATGGCATCTGCTACATACCCGTGCCTCTTTTAACAACAATGTAGCTTCCTCAGTTGCGTGTATGCTCATTGCTCACCTAGTAGAGTTCTAGCCTACAGCAACTTGAATGATAAGAACCATATCATGAATATTGATGTTTTTGCCTATCATTAATGAGAAAACCCTGCCATAAATAATGAAACCTTCATTTCTATTTATTCTATTTCCAGTTTGTGACATTTACCCTGGCATGTTATAAAACCTACCGTTTGGTATAAGCATGAAGAAAGCTATAATTTCCGGTTGTGACGGTAAGGGGAATTTCTACACTCATTAATATAAATAACGTTGCAGGGACCAGCTGGGGGCCAATTACTAGCCTATAGTTATATCCGTTATACATATAGGCTACTTCAATGCTTGGAACATAACTAGTGCAGGTAGTTTGTAGAATACTCAGTCTAGTTTTATAAATAATATAGAACATCAGAAAATCGAGAAAACTTAATAAGGTTGTTGTTCACACGTTTACCTTTCGGCGTTTCTGAGCAATGCATTGAGAAGGCGACACTTCAAAGGACTTGTTCCCTGTATGTCGACTTTATTGTCTGATAATTAAATTTATACATCAGCCAGACACCTATAGCTTTAAAGACGCACGATATATAAATGATAGTCATACCCCAGGCACACAGTCATCCCTTATTTAAATCAGAGTTTATTTCAGACTTTTCCCCGCGACCCATATATATACCACTACAGTGACGTATAAGGATACGTTCAGTTTAACAACTCAAAATAACTATGCAGAACGGAAGAACGAACTGCAAAATATAACGCGATTGTACTAGTTCTGCGACAAATTTGGTTAATAAACGCTACTACGATACGATACGATACGACATTTTTATCGGATGACCAACTGCATGCGACATTTTTGTTGCATGAATTTGGACTTTTCTATGTCTGGAAAGAAACTTCCCGTCATGTGACACGTGCATGATACGTCTCACCACAATTGATTGGACTACATAATATGTCACGATTACAAACAAAAAAATCGTATAACAAAACTTGAATTTGTCTGGTTTCTTGAAGGGTACAATTTGTATCAGTTCAAACTGTGACTGCTGGTTTGAACAAATTCAGTAGATAGTTGACTGAATTGAAGATAGATGTAAACCTAGTATATATTGCCATCATTTCATCATTAATTTAGGGGTAAAAAATATTCAGGTGTTATTTTTCAATGACGAAGAAGCCATCTATTTTTTTTGATTCGTGGTTTTTTGACGGTATCAATTTTACCAGTTCAAACTCGCATTGTTAGTTTAAAGAAACTCAGTGGATATTTGGCTGAATTGAAAGTAGATGTAAGCTTAGGGTAGTATATTGCCATCATGTTTTCATTAATTCAAGAGTAAAACATAATTGTGTTGTCCTATTGACAAAGAGGAAGAAGCCATCTATTTAATAGATTCTTGGTGTTTCGAAGGTATCAATTTTATCAGTTCGAATTCCGATTGCTATAGTTAAAAAAAACTCTATGGATATTTCGCTGAATTGAAGATAGATATAAGCCTAGAGTACGGTATTTTGCCATCATGTTATCATTAATTCAAGAGTGAAAAATAATTATTTGTGTTACTTTTCAAGGACGAAGAAACGATCTATTTAATTTATTCTTGGTTTTTTCAAGGTATCAATTTTATCAGTTCAAATTCTGATTGCTATAGTTTACAGAAATTCATTGAATATTTGGCTGAATTGAAGATAGATGTAAGCGGTAAGCCGAGTGTATATTGCCATCATTTTATCAAATTCAGAACCACTACACAAACGTGTTCGTAACTCTAATGTTAATAGCATGAATGTTTCTTCAGTGTGAATAGAGTTATGTTGGTATTTCCATTTTCAATCATGTTTAGAGCTGTTTG
The DNA here is from genome assembly GCA_027564615.1 of Psolus chitonoides. Taxonomy (NCBI): domain Eukaryota; kingdom Metazoa; phylum Echinodermata; class Holothuroidea; order Dendrochirotida; family Psolidae; genus Psolus; species Psolus chitonoides. Next base: position 5,634 of record JAODUJ010043145.1, on the reverse strand, counting down.
AACTGTCTTCGTCGAGAGAAACTGCGTTGACTAATCAGGCGCTTTTTATATTGTCTATAACCTCTGTTCTCAATCCCAAGTGGACATTCGTGTGCAGTCCTAGATATATTACACTTGCATTATCAGAATGTTCCAACTTTATTGAACACAACAAGTTCTGAGTATGATTGTGTCTTCCTTGTGTCTTCTATCACGGTTATATGTATCACCCTTCTTGGGCACAGGACAAACATGTGCATGCTTCCAAGCATAAGGGTAACAGCCCGAAGAGTATGAGAGACGGTAAAGCTTACTAAGAGTAGGCGCAAGCTCAGGAGCACAGTTCCTAAGAACAGTAGGAGGAATACCATCGGGGCCTGAAGTTTTCTTGATATCCAGTTTGAGCAAGGTTTGACGAACTGCACGTGTAGTGAAAGGGACGTCAGTGATGGTTACAGAGAAACTAGGAAAAGAGGACAGAGGAGACAGAAAGAGTAGAGTCTTCGATAGTGGAATTATATGAAAACAACTTGGCAAATGTACGTACAGAACCCACAAGAGGGGAACTTTGAAGTACAACAATTCTGGGATACGGATTTGGCCATTGATCAGAACGAACGCCCATCAGCAGGACAGGATGACAGTTTATTGGCCATACGCAAATGGGTTACCCTTAGGCCAGTCTTCTCAGCCTCTAGAGTAAACAAGCTCAATTTTGGTCAGTGAACCTGTTGTAGTATTACAAAAGATACATTAATGTAAGTCGAGATTCGGCTACGCACCTGCTCCAAGTAAAAAATCTAGACATGTACTGCGATACCCCTACACAATGGTTTAGTTATGAACACTTATTTGCCATTGTGCAATGATATACGGTATAAAATATAAATATCAGTGGTGGATATAGACGGGGTCCCAACCGGCGCCAGCCCCTTCTATTGGTCAACAACAACTGAAATATCAACAATTGTAGAACAGTTCCATTTTCCATCCAAGTAACATCACACACCAACATAATTCTCAAAGGGCATGCGAAAATCCCCATTCCCTTAGAACCCTTCCACGGGACGGACATACTGATATACCGTACATCACAAGTTGCGCTCCTAGGTCTATACGATCAATTCCTGGGGAAGCCACTGGACAGCTGGATATTTCCATATATTCTTGTATATAGGCTACTTATGCAGTTCAGGTAACTTTTCATCCTTCTGTCGTTGCCTCTTATTTTAGCTGTATCCGGAAAACTTGATTCGTTGGTGGGCAGAATGTGGTCCGGATGGTTATCACCAATGTCGTTTAATTATGCAATTAGCTCGAATTGCGTCTGGTAGCTCTCTCATGATGTTGTCCCATCATAGGTAGGCTATACCTGCTTTTGCATTCTGTTGAGGCCTTTCGTTGCACCAGTTGAGATGTTGCCCTTGGCGAGCAGTTTCGATGTTGGTCTGTACGAGTTCGGGGACTGTTGATATGCCTGAAGTCCTGGGAATGCATCAGGTTGGCTGTTGGACACTGATTTATGGGCGTTGTTCCTTACGTCGGTTCCATATTCTCCTCTCTGCTAGTGTGGGAGCCGGCTTCTTTATCTCCTATGTAGCTGTCTAGTATCGTGTATTCTTCTATACTTTGTGTCGGCGTTGCTCGGATTCCACCTGCCATGAGTTATGTAGTCTCCAACGTCGTGAGTCGATCCCACCGCGGCCACCAATTTTTAACGGGGCCCGGGGTCTGTATTGGTGTGGAAGAAAAGAGAGAGACTTCAGATAATACAAACGCAATGCAGGATGTCTGATTTGCTCTAGGTTTATTCAGAGACTCTTTACAAACTACTACGAAATCATGAAAAATATATACAATATGTACAGGTTGACTCTAAGTGAATTATTCTCAAAAGGTCTGGCCCCTCTTAAATTGAATGGATTGAGCTCTGTGCCGAGCTCAGCATAAGGGAAACATTAACGGCTGGTTGCGCTCTACCACGCGCAACCGATACGCGACCATGTATGTGATCCTTGCGTGAAGGCAAACATTAACAACTTGGTTGCGCCATATCACGCCTGACCCTCTACGCGACCCTTGCGCGCGAACATTTAGTCAAAGTATTAACTCTGCACACACTGCCCAAATACTACATAATGGAGTCAGCTATTTACAAGAAAATAAAGAACCATGCGCGACCTTTACTGCTAAATACATAAAATACACAAACAGTGAACACCACAATGGCAGTAGCATAGCACAACTGCTCCTGCTATGATTTGAAATGAAACAATGGATATAGCTGATATATCCAATACTGCAATGTGCATTCTGTAGTAATAATATTAATTAGCGCAGCATGTAAAATAACTAAGAAATCTTGTTAATTGGGACCATTTCTTACACAGACTATTATTATTATTCATGAAGAAACCAACGAAATGAACGAACTTTATTTGAATATATTAGCAAATGAATTGAACTTATTTATATCAAAATAAATTTGTTGATATCATAACATACTGAGGAAAGAATATATACATACAGAGTACCACCATTGGGATACGTGAGAGGTCCAGGATCCCCGTTGGACCCTGGTGGTATCCATGTCGACGCCACAGGAAGGGCCCAGGGGGCATAAACTCATGCTCTAGTCATTTAGGAATGGATGTATTAAAGTCATTATTTTAAAGCAACTTGATAAACTATCGAGTTGATGTGGAAATCATCAACGAATCATCATCTGTATTTGTTGTGATCATATATCGTCCACAATCTTCTTCAACTGGATGTGGGTTCAGGGTTTTTTAGATGAGTTTGCTACTGTAATTGATAATTATCTATTAAAACCGGCACCGCTGATAATTACAGGGGATTTTAACATCCATGTGGACGACCCTTTATATTCTAAAGCAATCTCTTTGAAGAACTTGTTGACAGCTGGTAACTTACAGCAACACATAACTGTGCCAACTCATCGGGATGGGCACACTTTGGATTTATTTATTACACGTCCGACAAACTCTCCCGTGTTCTCTAATATATATGTTGTTGATGGATTATCTGATCACTCTGCAATCACTTGTAAGCTTATGTTAAAGAAACCACAAGCTGTTGCAAAATCAGTCACTTCTCGCCACATCAGTGCTATTGACACTGATTGCTTTTGCAGAAACATTACTTCATCCGATCTTCACACTATCTTGTCCAGCAGTGCTGCAAACAAGCAAGTTCAACAATATAATAATATAGTTGGCAATATTCTTGATAAACATGCCCCATCATCAAGAACACGAACTGTCGGAATTCGGCCCAACAATGCCTGGTATACAAGTGAGATTCATGGAGAAAAGTGTAAACGCCATCAGTTGGAGAAGAAATGGCGACAGTCACACTCGGAAGTAGATCGCCAACTGTTTTGTGAAGCAGAAAGTCATCAAACTCATTAGAAAAGTAAAATCAAACTATAATAATATGTTCATAGAGCATGCTAAAGATCACAAACGCTTGTTTCAAATAACAAATAGGCTTCTTCATCGAAACCAGGTTTCCCCTCTTCCACATTCTGTTGATGACAGATCCCTAGCTAGCCAATTGAGTGTTTTCCTCATATACAAGGTCAAGAAAATACAAGATGATTTTCAACTGGCAGATGATTATTCGTATGATGAGCTTGTATCAGCTTTGGCCCATCTGTCGACATTTGCTCCAGCAACTAAGGTTGAGTTTTGCACAATTTTTCTCAAATCACCATCCACCTCTTGTGATTTGGATCCTATTCCAACAACTCTCTTTTTAATTAATGACATGTTCTCCTGCTATTGTTCCTATCGCAACTGCCGTCATCAACAAGTCTATGGAAACTGGTATTGTACCTGATAACCTTAACATTGCATGTGTACGTCCTTTGCTTAAGAAGCAAAATCTTGATCCTAATATCTTCAAGAATTATGGGCCCATCTCAAATCTAGCATTTCTTGGTAAGACCCTTGAGCGGGTTGTTTGGGCATGGATAACATCATTTTTGAATCAACCTCAATTAAATGAGGATTACCAGTCTCAATACCGTACATCGCATAGCACCGAGACCGCTTTGTTAAGAGTGCAAAATGACTTGCTTCATGCTATGGATGGCAGGAAAGTTTCTCTGCTGGTGCTGCTTGACCTATCGGCAGCATTTGATACTGTTCACCGTGATATTTTTCTGCGACCGTCGTTTGAAGAATCGAATTGGCACTGATAGGATTGCCTTAGTATGGTTTCGCTCATATCTTTCTCAAAGGAGCCAAATAGTCTGTATCAATAATGCTACATCGGACCCAGCCATATTGGATACTGGATTACCACAGGGGTCAGGTGCTTTTTCCATGTACAACTTCCATTGGGTGACATATGTAAACATGGTTTGCAATATCATTTATATGCAGATGATACCCAGTTGTATACTTCGGTTGCACCTAACCAAGATGATATTGATGCCGCAATTCCGAAAATGGAAAAGTGCATTGATGAAATTTGTAGTTGGATGCCGCAAAACTATTTCAAATTGAACGATGAAAGAACAGAGTTCATGATAATCGGATCAGAACAACAAGCGTCAAAAGTCAACATTGCTAGCACCAGAGTAGGTACGTGCCTTGTGAAGCCATCAGATGATCTTCGCAACGTGGGTGTCATGTTTGATTCTTCTCTGACAATGAACAGTCATATAACAGCTACATCCAGAGCCGCATGTAGGTGGATCAGGAACATTGGCATGATACGCCAGCACCTGACAAGAGAGGTCATAGAAATAATTGTACATGCCTTTATAACATCCAGGCTTGATTTTAGCATTTCATTATTGTATGGTGTTACTAACATGCAAATATCTCAGCTTCAACGACTACAAAATACCGCTGCAAGAATGGTCACATTTGCAAAGAAACAGGATCACATCACACCTGTTCCGAGGGGTTTACACTGGTTGCCAGTCCAGCAAAGAATAAAATATTAAATTGAGCTACTGGTTTTTAAAATCATTAAGTATTTACAGTTTTGAAAAGATGTTGAAAACATTTTTGTTTAAAAATCAGCATTTGGTGCTTCATAGGCTGCTCGATTCATGTTTTTGTAATGTTATTTTACTGTTTCGCTTATCTTATTAGTTTTTGCACATATTCATGGTTGTTCATCATAGCGCCATGAGCGTCATTTTGGCGGATACCGGCGCTTTATAAGTTTTCATTATTATTATTATTATTACTACAGTATCTACAGGTGTACTACAACCTGAGCAAGCACCTTTAAAGTTTAATCTAACAAACATTCACTTAAATAAGATACACAGTGTAACTAATTGTAGTGCCCACTGCACTGTTAGTCATTCACTGAGTGAGCCCTGATTGCTATAATCAACTATGTGGCTATATGTTTTGTAAATGTAGGATTGTAGAGATTAGTGTAACAGTATATGACCTCAAAACATGCCCTGATTTATTGGAAGAGAAGTAGATCTATGAATGACTGACTCATAGTGCAATACAGAACTTAGACACCATGGCACTGCAGTGGGTGAGAAAGAAGAAATGAAATGGCGATCTATATATTGTTGCCTTTTAAAGATACAGTGGCAGTGGTTGCGCCAGGGTATTCGCGGACAGGTGGGGGGGGGGGGGTTGCCCAGCAAGGGGT
>JAODUJ010043034.1:0-12217 GCA_027564615.1 Psolus chitonoides | reverse complement strand
GGGGGGGGGGAGGGGGGGGGGCGACTCCGCCCTATGCTGGATACTCCACTGTTGCATACAATACCAATGTTGAGTGCACTCCTATTCTTGACTTACAGTTGTCCCGTCTGATGATAACTTTGTGTTGGCTCACTTGATCACTGACGCAACCGTTGCTACTTTACATTGTCGTGATCTGCCCGGTGGCAATCCCAAGTGTAAGGGACATCTGATCTGCTACGGAGACAACTATGGTTGTAAATGCTCATCTGGGTGGTATGGAAACGCCTGTGACAAACGTGAGTAAATAATATTCCATTTATTGTAGCAGGTAGTACCATGCTGTCATACGATATCTTGATCTGCCAGGTAGTAATCCCACTTGTAAAGGACATCTGAACGGAGACAACTAAGGTTGTAAATGTTCATCTGGGTGGTATGGCAACGCCTGTGACAAACGTGAGTAAATAATATTCTATTTATTGTAGCAAGTAGTACCATGCAGCCATGCTGCCATACGATATCTTGATCTGCCTGGTAGTAATCCCACTTGTAAAGGACATCTGATCTGCTACGGAGACAATATAAGGTTGTAAATGTTCATCTTGGTGGCATGGTAACGACTGTGACAGTTTAGCAGTTAGTACCCGTGCTTCGTGCTTCCATGTGGGACTGTGAAAAGTGTGTGATTTTCTATGATTTTCTTTTTTTTAAATGCCCAAGAGTAATTCTGGACTTTTAGGTACCAGAAATCAGGCGATTGCATTTTCTGGTACCAACTTTCAAAAATAAATCTTACAAATAAATAAATCACCCGTGTACTCCCAACTCGTCTTGCCCTACCAAGTATAGAATTCAATTTAAATATTACTTTTCATTTTGAATGCATCCATGGTTTGGCTCCTTATTTAGCTGAGCTTATTTCTTTTTCAACAACGTTATGGCTTAGACTCTGGCATTAAATGACTCTTGTGGTACCCTGAACTAGACTGAAAACCTATGGTGATCGCGCCTTCCTGCCAGCTGGTCCTGTTTTATGGAATGATTTACCTTTGTTTGTTAAGATTTCTCCTTCTCTCTCTCAGTTTAAGCCACAACTAAAGACTCATTATTTCAATCTTACTCATCATTAAGTTCTGTACAGCGCTATCGAATACTCTGTAGATATAAGCTCATCGATTCTTATTATTATCATCAATCTAAAAACTCCTGCCCCCTTCGCCGGGGCCTTGGCCCCTCGCCGGGGAACTCCTGGCGCCGCCCCTCGCGAGAGCACATTGGGGATTCCAGTAGAGGAGCTATAGGACTTTCGGTCAGGGAGGCGAGTAATGTGATTTGAGGCGCTTTTGGTGGTATATCGGTAAATAGGTAAAAGCTGAAAAGAGCGCCCATATTATATTTGAGTGAGCGTTTGTTCTGACAGAGGGTAGTTTTATGGTGTCATGGTTGGTTGAAGAGGCCCTGACACATATAATTCATGGTCTGTTCCAACCATGAAATAATAAAACATGCCCTTAAGAAGACATATCAACAGTTTTTACTGGGGGTAATGGGCCAGGGAGGAGAGGACATTTTGTGTAACGGCCCCGAAAAAGTTGGGAAACACAGATTGCGGTTCTTTCATTCATTCCCAGCTGAAAATTCCCATTGAGTCCCTTTGAAATTCTCAAAGGAACCCAATGGGACATGTCCTGCTTCAAATGGTTCGTGCAATTTGAACTGTTCATCAATGGGATTTTCCAATGGGATTTTGAGCTTCAAAGGGACTTTTGAACTTCAAAGACCTATTGGAAAATCCCATTCAACAGTCTCATCAGGACTTTTAAGCTTTAATGGGACTCTTATCAATGGGACGTTCCAATGGGTCTTTTGAGCTACTGTTCTCCAACTCAAAAGTGTGAACATCAGAACACGCCCTTATAGCATGTTCATCGAGTCATTCGAGACCAAAGCCACCGTGCATGAAGGCCATGTCGGCAATATCAGAGATATAAGATAGGTAAATTTTACCCTTCCCAACGTCTAGACCGAATCACGTCGAATACAGTACCCTCGTCCGATCGCCGCAGTCAAACAACGTCGAGCCCAGTCAGTACCTAGATGGGTGACCGAATGGATACTTCGTCAATGGGACTTTCCAATGAGATTTTCATTTTCAATGGGATTTTTCAATGGGACTTTTCAATGGGACCGGCAAATACCCATTGGGATGTCCCATTGGATATTTCAATGGGTTTTTTCAATTGGACTTTTCAATGGAACTTTTCAATGGGCCTGTTCAATGGGAATTTTCAGCTTCACACCAGTAGCTCGGATGGGTGGTAGAGTTACTGGCCGGTTTCGTTATGTGCTAATGGCTCAGCTGCTGTGCAGGCGGCGACCATGCAATTTCTCCCATTCATTGCTTCACACCAGTAGCTCGGATGGGTGGTAGAGTTACCAGCCGGTTTCGTTGTGTGCTAATGGCTGAGCTGCTGTACAGGCGGCGACCATGCAATTTCTCCCATTCATTGCTTCACATCAGTTGCTTGGATGGGTGGTAGAGTTACCGGCCGGTTTCGTTGTGTGCTAATGACTCAGCTGCTGTGCAGGCGACGACTATGCAATTTCTTCCATTCATTGCACCACACCAGTTGCTTGGATGGGTGGTAGAGTTACCGGCCGGTTTCGTTGTGTGCTAATGGCTCAGCTGCTGTGCAGGCGGCGAACATGCAATTTCTTCCATTCATTGCTTCACATCAGTTTATTGAATGGGTGGTAGAGTTACCGGCCGGTTTCGTTGTGTGCTAATGGCTCAGCTGCTGTGCAGGCGACGATCATGCAATTTCTTCCATTCATTGTTGTACATCATTTGCTTGGATGGGTGGTAGAGATACTGGCCGGTTTCGTTGTGTGATAATGACTCAGCGGCTGTACAGGCAGCGACCATGCAATTTCTTCAATTCATTGTTGTTGCTTGGATGGGTTACTGGCCGGTTTCGTTGTGTGCTAATGACTCAGCTGTTGTGCAGGCGGCGACCATGCAATGTCTTCTAATTTTTTTCTGAAACTGTTGGTCGCGTCCTCAAATGTGGGTCGCCGAGCTTTTTTTGATCGTATGCGGATGGGCGTGATTGTGTCGGAGAAATCATCACATGGGTCCATAATGACAAAGCTAGGGGCTCAATTATCTAGAGGATGGTAGTACAGTTAGCATAAGAACTTATTTGTTGACATCCACGTGGATGTTTTTCCTGTGACGATATGTTATTTAGCGTAGCCTACTCAATGAATGTGAATGAATGAAAATCACTCCTACTTGAGCACATAGAGTAACCATTCTTTGATCAAGTGCAATTCGCTTCCATTCGGAGTGATTATCAATTCAATACAAAGAGGTCGGTTTGTTTGTCCAAAAAGAGTTGGATTCCACTCAATATTCTCTTCGTGTATATTCACATTTACAGAGTGAGGCTAAGTGTGTGATGGTTCTCTGGTAAGCATTGGGACTCGCGAGGAGACCAGCAGGGGCGGGATTAGCTCTGCAAAAGTGGGGGATCAATTTTTGTCCTGAGGTAGGGGTCTAAGGGGAGGAGGACACCTTCAGAAAGTTTTGGATTTTATAAAGTGCCTATATGTAATATGGTGCTGTATTTATAAGTACTACCTAATGTTATATAAGGAAGGACTTGAAGACTGACGGGGTCTGTTGAGTAAGTCGTCCCATTAATTCAGAGCATCGATTTCTTCTCAATAATGTAGGGGGCATTGATGATTTTCCCAAATGTAGGTCTGCATAGGACACTCGATCATATATACAGTAATACCTTCTTGTTGGCCAGTGTTTTAACTTATAAGACAAGATGACAAACATGTCCGATGTGCTCATTTTTACACAGCTTGTCCAAAAGGGAAGTACGGAGCCAGCTGTGAGGAACATTGCCCAGCACAGCAGCCTGCATGTGATCGATTCTTCGGACCTACATCTAACATAGTCCCCGGTGGTATCGGTTGTGATGAAGATGCCATGCGGTAGCAGCCAGAACTATAGCTACGGGGTTGGTGGGCTAGGGGTCCCAGCACACCATAATGTTGATCTCCACGCAGGGACGCTGCTGATGTGGTTAGGTGGGTGTCGGCAAACTGTTGCACCGTATTCTTGACACGAATAAGTTACTTTAGGATATGAGAAAGATTAATAATCCGTATCGTAATGTATTTTTGTAAGTCTCGTTTAGATTCCGAACTACTTAAGACAATTTATATAGCCAAGTGGTTAGAGCCTCCACATGACAAATTATATACATTTGGCATGATTGATTCTCCACTATGTTAATTTTGTGACAATAAAAATGAGACAATGATTCATAGTTTTCTCGAGTGTCCCGATACCAAGATCACGTTCGAAAATTTAATATCCTAATCAAATTGTATTATCGGAATTAATGATATCGACCAGTGGAAACTGGAATTCGTCATAAAAGTAGCGATGCGGTATAAATTGATTTTATCTTTCACATGTACAGATGTGCCATTTGGAATGCACGCTTATCAAAAATCGACAGTGGATATAATGTTTATATTGAAAATTATGTACATAATACGCTAAAGAAGAAATTTAACTTACTTCACCAAGTCTTCCGCAATAGCAGAAACCTTCATATCTTCTCTGAATGTTTTGGCAAGGGCGGGATTCTGTTGTCAACTCAAATGTAAATGAAAAATCGTAAACGTATATACCATCTAGACAGGGGTTGAGGGTTCGCTTTTAATGAATGTCGTTACCGTGACCATTTGCCACTAGATTATCTATAGGTGAAACAGTAGTAGCCTACGTGATTATTCTGTATTTCCCAATGACTAATGTGGAAGTTACTATAATTGATATTCATATTACAATTACAGTATGACACATGTACATCAGCAATTGATATTAAATACTAAAACCTGTATTATAATCTCAAGCTAAACGTTTAGTAAAGCCAGTGGGTTCACCTTCCACCAAAAGAGAAAAAAGAGCATCAAGATGGCTGATGGTACCAGACTGAGCCGTAAAAAGATATCCGACCCTTTACGTAAGAACAGCATCCCTAAAGGTCAAGTACATTGGAATCAACTTTTTACTGATCTTTATAGTAGCCTACTTGATTATTCTGTATTTCCTATTGAATAATTTAGATGTTACAATAATTGATATTCATATTACAATTACAGTATGACACATGTACATCAGCAATTGATATTATTAATCGATTAATCGTTTGGTGAAGCCAGTGGGCTCACATTCCGATAAACGAGAAGAAAAATTACATCAAGATGGCTCCAAACTGAGCCGTAAAAAGATATCTGACCCTTTACGTAAGAACAGTACCCCTAAAGGTCAAGTACATTGGAATCAACTTTTTACTGATCTATATTCTGCGTACAGGTGGATAAATGTATATAAAAGTCCTAAATGCTACTGTACATCAATGCTGGCATCGATCTTAAATATTTCATTCATTTATTTTATTCTTTTTTTTTTAATATTTTATTTACGAACGAGAAGTTGCATATGGAATTCTCATTCGTGTACTTTGTGGAGACTCAATTGAAACAATCGATCACCTTTTCATTGAATGTTTCAAAGTTGAAGATCTATGGAAACATTTAACAACCAAATTAAGCAAAATGAAAAATATTCAATGCTATGACCATTGGAGAAATGTGACCTTGTTTGGATTAGGACTAACACGTAAACATAAAGCTGGTGTTCTTATGGACTTTATTATGAATACTTACAAATGTGTTATCTGGAAAAGTCGCTACTCTCTTCTTACTAATTGTGGAACAATCAACCTTAATATTTTTACATGATTCCATTTAAAAACGAAGATTCAGCTCATTTATGAAGTTTACCACAATAATTAATCTTAAAAAAATCCCTAGAATTGTTCGACAAATTGCTCTCTATTAAACGAAGATTATAGGCCTAGTTAACTACCATTTGAACTCAGGACATTTGTAAAACATGAAATTATCCAAATTCGGCCAAAATCAGCCAAAATCACCTAATATCTCTCAACACCACCCAAAATCACCAAAACAACCCAAAATCACAAAAATCACGCAAAACCCCTCAAAATCTGCCAACAACCGCGAGCATGAATCGACACTCAAAATTATCTAGCATTTTGCGTTATCGAGTTATGGTCCTTCAAAAGTGCTAAAAGTTGACATTTCATCAGCTGTGGAGAAACGGATTGCATCAACGTAATCAGCATCGAATTGTCTATCAGATAAGCTATTTAAATGTATCATTTAAAAAAAATTATATATCGCAACAAAGCATGGGTCATTTTAGAAATTTATCTTGAAATCAAAAGAATATTATTGCTTCAAGTATATACCATATTTAATCGGAAATTATATCGATGCTATCACTTGATGTCAGGGATTGGACAAATGCGTCATTTCGTGTTTTGCGGCACAATTAACGTTTTTGAGGTTTATTGATTTTTTTTTCAGTTTACTGAAAATGGCAATTTGTTATGCCCAATTTATAGCAAACTTCAGCAAAATGGTTGTTTTTTCCGTTGTAACATTGAAGGACTGAAATCGATGTTTCTGTTTTTCTAGTACATTAAACATCGTTCCAAATATGCCTACTGATCATTGCTCGCAAATCACCAAACTTTCCTGACAGATTTGTTCCCGTCCAGGCTAAAGTTTAGCTTTATTTAGCCAAATAAATTCGTTTGCTCGAAGTACAATAAAATGTTTCAGAAATAGTTCACTGCAAGAATTGTTTCAACGTAGCGCTATTTGACACTGCTAACCTCTACCTATGTTACTGTTACTCTGCATACAGGAACACTGCACTGCTGCAGGGAGAAACAAAGGTGTTGTGCAATTTGTCAGAAGTAACACCAGGCTATTAATATGCCAAACTAGTGGGCAGATTATTTTCCATGTCAACAAATATTTAATTGCAAATGAAAACATTTGGTACCGACATTTGTACAACCATCAATCATTATTATTTGACAGGCAATCCAACTTCTTAACCGTATCTAAGACATTCGAACAACGTACACACAAGCATGTACGAATGTATTAGATAGAACAGAATCATCTGTAATTTCAATCAGCCCAAGGAATAACAAAGCCACAATCGCGTTATTTTGCGTTTTTTGGAAGATATGGTGCGTTTTTTGGTCTTCATAATCGCGCATTCGTCCAATCCCAATTTTATGTTGATCTATTGTTAATTTGTTATTGTTTTTTATGTATAAATGTATTTAAGAACTTAATAAATCAGATGGGGAAAGTAGCCAAACTCAAGGACACGAAAACGAAAAGGAAAAGGAAGGGAAGGAAGACGGGGAAGGTGCCGGTTGAAAAGGAGTGATAGAAAGAAAAGGACACAAATTTGATCATTATTTTGTCGGTAAAATGTTGCATTCGGCGAAAAAGTCTGACTCCTGTCGGCAAAATTAAGGGTAACCTAATAATATTAATAATAATAATAATAACAAGAGCCCAATGGGCACTGTGGTTCCTTGCTGAATAAATGGAATATGGCTGTGCTGTATAGCAGCATTTAGACAGAAGAAAATTTCATTCACACCCCAGTATTGTTAGAAGTGCACAAACAGCATCAGTTGAATAATTATGATGATAATGTACATTAAATCCCATTTGAGTATCAAGAGACTGGCCACATATATTGTTCACAATACTCCTTAATACCGTAGCTACTTGGTAAATATTCCTAACTGTAAATTTTCTAATATTAACCAAAACATGCCCATGTATAGCTCCTTTAAGTTCAACCAACTTGCTATATCATTAGCCTGAACCCAATCAAATACTCTTAATATATCACACAGTACATATATCATCATATTGCTTTAAGTTTATATATGCAACTTTGGAGATACCTAGTATGATCCCCTGACCTCTTTAGTTCAACACTTGCTTCCAGGGGTAGGCCAACTACACGCCCTGCATTTGTCCCTTGAAACCCATTAACGTTCCAGAACAAGAAAAAAGTCAGCTTGTATCATGGCTGTCCAAGCATCCAGTTGTAGGCAACTAATATGTGACTGTAACATGTCAGGTTTGAAAAAAAAATACTTTGGGATAATTACTCTCAAAGTCGGTGTATCAAATGGCCAGGAAGGACAATCACATGGAGTTTGCCCGTCCTACAGACCTGAACATTATGTTAATACTTAATACATACATCAAGTTCTAGAACTCCAATCTTTATAGTTTGCAACTGTTATGAGAAGTGCAATAAGCCATGTGACTGTAGAATATAAGTTCTGGTTTTGGATTGACCGTCAGGGGAAAAACAGTGTTTTAGCTACGCAATTAAATCGGTGATAAACCAGCTTTAAAATGGGGTCCAATGCATTTAGATGATTGTACTAGAAAACGAAAGAAGAAACTTGTTACCCGCGGGACAAAAACAGGAAGAAACGTCATCAACAGTAAAAACTAGTGCACATATGCAACATCGCTGCCACCCAATGTTGACTACATCTACCAAGTTTCATGTAATATCATAATTTGACCTCAACTGACCCTTGATGACCTCCAAATGACCTTCATTTTGTTACTAACTATGATGAACACACATGCCAAGTATGAGCTCAACTGAAGATTTCCCCATCAAGTTATGGCGTTTAACTTTAGAACAACAATAGGGCACACCTTCTCACCATGATACATCTGTACACCAAGCATGACAATTATCCATCATTCCGTTATTGAGTTATAGCGTCCTCAAGTTGAGAGCGTCACACATACATACATCAGGCCGACTGCATGGGGTTTCTTGCTACAGCAAGGAACCAAAAAAGAGCTTAACGGAAATGGTGCAGGGGTCAATTGCTATGATTTTTGCTGGTCCATAAGTAGGCCGAAGGAGGGGATAATTTTATGTCAGGAGGAGGAAGGGTGCATGGCATAAGTTTGCAGATATATTATTGATTTCCACTTCTCTGCTAACATATTTTGCAAAGTGTAGACATTTCAAAATTGGTTTATTGGTGGTGGTTACGTTCCGTAATATTTGTTCTAACCGTCGATATAAAGAAACGGATTTGAAGTCAATGTAATCAAAGGAAATCAAAATTGGATCTCTTTGTGTTTTCTACTTCTTTGTTATTTGCCTGTACAAGTCTTTCACATTATAGAGAATGTGACGACACTCTAGACAATAACCTCCCAAGGGTGGCGCCAGGATTTTCCTGACGAGGGAGGGGACAAGGCCCTGACGTTGGGCACCAGACAAACACCACTGTACACAATGTATAGCCCTTGATTTTCCCAGACATAAGGTAAAAATGTTCCCGACGAGGGGACCACCTAGTACTCCTCGGGGGGGGGGGGGGGGGGTGGGGGTTCAGCGTTCGCTAGTGCTGCCACTGTGACCCTCCATGACCGAGTGATGGTTTACTCTAATGCAATGAGATCAAAGGAGCTCAATGAGTTGGTTTGACACCTGAGGAGGATGGAATATTGTCATTACCTACACCGACGAAGTCAGAATACGGTATGTAGCCTATTCGCTATTCGGTTGCGTGTGGGTTCACTCATACTGTGTGAGTCGGCAGACACGGGGAGCCAGCACTACACGCGTCTTGACAGGCTCACACGGAGTTCGAAACTGCGAGTATACCCGAAACGTCAGCCACTGTGCGGGGGAAGGCAGTCACGGTTCGCTGGACGATGAGCACGCCCTCCGTGACGTCACTGCACGAGACGCACGTGTTCGATGTACGTTGGAACGGTGTGCGCCGCGATTCAATACCCCAGAATATCAGTACCTTCAGGAAGTCTCTGGTACCTGTTAAGGAAGTGTTTATGGGTTTGTGTGTGTGTTACTGTTATGTTAGAGTTTTACACCCTCAGTCGGTAGAGAGTGTTATATTATAGTTCTGTTCAGATGATCTCCAAAATGTTCAAGGGACAAAATCCTGATGTGATATTGTCACAACAAAATAATTAGACTGCATAAACTTCTTCAAGTTCATATTTAGGCTATACAATACTATAGTAGTCTCTTAGTAAAAGTCGAGAAGACTATAATAAGAAGGCTAATAAGATGGCGAAAGACAAACGCAAAATGTTTTCGTAAACGTTTATGTCCTTCACTGGCTCTGTTGATTTATTTTGCTTCCATGAATGATGAAAATTAACAAAGTGAGTTTCTCCAATCTCAAAAATTATACAAACTCTAGGATTCAAAATCAATAGTTCCTGTGGCCACAGATTTATCTACAACGATCAATATTCAGCAACGATGAGTGCTCCTATTCGAGGTGACAACTAACTGTTTTCAAGTCGACGTCCGCTTTTGTATCAGCAGGGACTATATTTTAATAATGCAAGGACATATTGTTCACTTTGGTTATAACCATTTCTAACCCATAAGAATCCCGTGTCTAAAACTCGACAAATTATACGTATGTGTCCCTGAACTGTAGACTAACGATTAAACTTCCGCAATATTCGTCCGCAACTAACCGATACGATACGCTATAGACTATAGGCCTGTTTTGTTTACATTATACTCTAGGACAGGGCGACTCGTGTAAGCGCGTGTCTCTAGCCAATCCGCGAAGCCGTTGCCTGGGTGAGCGTACTATAATGAGACAGAAAAGTCGCGACTCTACGCAACAATCAGAAGATAGGAAACACGTTTGGTCGCTCGCGACAACTAAGAGCTCTCGATGAATGACTCCGAGGACTCCAGAACTACCTGGTACGCGACCAGGTGCATAACTGTCAATCATGTTTACACCGGACATAATCGAAGACGCGCTACACCAATATCGTAACAAGAAATGGACAAGACACTAGTTAAGAATGTCTAGGATTCTCAGACACTGCGTTCGATCTCTGGAACCCGCGAGCTTAAGTTAAGGTCAGCGATTTCATAGAAACACATCATTAAATGCCGTGGAAGATTTGCGCTACGATTCGCAAAACGAAAGAGACATCCTTGTCAAAGGAAGCCGCTTCTAATTGCTAGTGAACAAGCCTAGGAAATTCGACTGGGGCACGTATGCAAAATTAAAGAAACCGTAGCCTGCATTCTATTTCGAACACGGGGTTGCACAATTCTTATGATGCAACTTGAAGGCACAGTGATATACATTGTGCATTAACACACACAGGGTGTCATATTATTACATGACATTACCATGACCACTCAAAAACTACTGGGTGGAATTGGAACAAATTTGGTAGAAATTTTGGTAAGTGTTGGGTCAAAGGTCAAATTTTGCTATTTTTTTATTACCATGATATCTCAAGAACTATTGGTTTGATTATCATCCATTTGTGTAGTGTTGAGTGTACAAAGCTGTAGTAGTATGGTGCCATCCGTACTACGTACAAGAACAAGATGACAAGATGACCCTAGAAAAAGTCCTAGATCGCTTTGTTCCCAATAACTACATCTATAGAAATAGCGTCTCTTACATGCTGATAGGCTATACATCCAATGGGAACCACTTGAAGTAAGACGCACCAGACTGCAGTGGCGTAGCTAGACAGTTGTTGTGGAGGGGCAAAGACTACAAATTTTCGACAGATTTTTATCTTCAAATAACAATTTGCCTACGGCAGGGTTTCTCCAGTGTTTTGTGCCGAGGGTCACGTTTACCTGAGTTTCGCAGTAGCCAAAACTTGTGATGATACTATTTACGCGGAGCATCGGTTGGCGCGGAGCGTACTGAGAAAATGTTAGCCAAAAATACCTCCTAGATCGCCGGAAATTACCCTTCCCAGGCCTTGCCAGTAACCACCGAGATTTGCAATTTTGCTTTAAAAACACAAGAAATGTAATAAGTATTTCAAATGAAATGTTTTCATTCATGATCTGATTGAAGAATTTATATGTTATTTGGGCTCCTCAAACCTTCCGTGGGTCATTGTAATGCCGGCACGTCGCGGGCCGCAAATGGCCCGTGGGCCGCCACTTGAGAACCCGGGCCCTACGGGATCAACAAATAAACAATATGTAATAATGATCTTAATAAAAATTATTTAAAATGTTACTGTAGTTGGTACCTCTTAAGAACAGGAAACGGCAATATACGGCTAGTAGGCCTATACGGTACGTATCGATAGCTCAGTCTGCTCAGGCATCTCTAACGTGATATACCTCGCACGTACAATACCACTGTCCATAGCCTCCAACAGTCACTACTGACAAAAGTGTTTAATTCCTAACACATGTGAAATCACGGAACAGTAGTTA
>JAODUJ010042924.1:0-12218 GCA_027564615.1 Psolus chitonoides | reverse complement strand
CTGGCCAAGGCGGATTGGTGTCGTGTCGGTCGGTGTAGGTATATGCACTCTCTGAGTGCTGGTGTTTTAATTAAAGATGGTTTTATTATAAAAAGGCTTGAAATATTCATATAACTGTATAGAAAACCACCAACAATGTGACAATATGAGAGAGAAGGCATATTGACCAGGCCTGGATTAATCCTTTCATGGGTCATAGGCCACAGAAATACATGACACAATTTTTTCCCCGGGAATCCATGTTTGCAGTTTATTAACTTTGCCACGGCTGAAAGAGCCACTAAAAACACTAGCCCTATTAGGCCACATGACCAATCTCTCAACAGGGCCTAAAGTGGCCACCCGCTGAAATAGAATAGGCACTGGTGTTTGTGGTTACAGAATGGTGTGTCTATGTAAGCCGGGGGCTCTTCTATCTCAGCAGGTGGCCATGTGTATTGGTAAGATCAGAGAGGGGGAGTAAACAGAAACACCGCCGATCTGTGGTATTTTCGAAAGAAATGACCTCCATGATAACATCACATGATGAGCCTCATATTGTATTACAACTTGGAAATTTCAAATTGTGGTACATAGAAATATGCAAGAGGAAATTGCACCAGTTCCGACACCTCAATCTGGCAACTGCATACAGAAGGGTTTTCATAGGCCTTGTAACATTTTATAAGACCTTATTTATATCTCTATTGGATAAAATTGGTCTAGTAAGTTTGTAAGTTGTAACACAACTAACCATTGTCTAACACAATGGAAAGATACCTGAGGCTACATGTATTCATGGTGTACTAACATAAGTCTAATAAGTGACATTATATGGTGTCTCATCAGGTTTATTTCAACTATTATTATAGATAGGAATCACAGCCAGGTAATTTGGTTACTGGTAGTTTTGACTTGTTTTATTTTTTTCAAGATGCTTGCCTTGCCTTTGTCCCCTAACTTGTTAGCATGTTCTCTTGTTTCCCTACTAACACTTTTATGTCTTCTGTGAATCAAAGATGAGTGATGTTTCTCCCTCCGATGATGAATGAACCATAATGGCATAAAGGGGAGAGCAAATATCTCTGGCAGACCCGTCTGAAGTGTGGAGCCATCTCCCAACAAATCTTTGGGCAAGCATGGCACTGGTTGCCTTGGCATAAAGTTGGTGTATGGTGCAGCCAGCCTCTGTTCGATGCTGAATCTTTTCATTGTTTTCCAAAGTGCCGTATTCCACACTCTATTGAAAGCTAAAAATCAAAATGATAGAATGTGTTAATTGGTTCATTTTACATTTAGGACATTGTAGTTGGCAACTATGTAACTTTTTTCTTCCCCAGTTGACACAACTCCTCCAACAATCACCAGATGTCCAGATGTGACGCCCCCCACTGCTACAGTTGAGCTAGGAGTGATCGGGAGTGTTGTCTCTTGGATTGAACCAACAGCCACTGACATATCAGGCCTAGTTACTATTCAATCACGAACAAATTCTCCAGGGGATTTTTTCCCTGTTGGACAAACAACTGTGATGTATATTTTTGAAGATTCATCTCTGAACACAGCAGTTTGCCAATTCCAAGTAATAGTCGATACAGGTAAGCTACATGTTTGGAAATGTTTTTTATACATGCATGAATTCTTGATTCAAGTAAAACAAATAATGTAGTATGCTTCTTGACAGGCGTGTTTAAAAAAATGAAATTTTTTGTATGTACTTCAGCATGAGCATTTACATCAAGGATTTTAACCCAATTAGCATGTCCTGTTTTTATGATGGTCTGAATGGTAACCCTTCAATTAAACTAGCATAGCATCATCTTAATGTTTTCATATCAGTACCTTACTTTTATTTGCAAATCTATTTATCTTTTCTTCAAAATACAAGTGCAAGTTTCCAACTAAAATACATACAAAATACATCACATATCACGCGAATGGTCTTCTGGCATAGCACCTTGAAATATTGAAATTGCTAGCATTCTGATTTCATTGATAATTTTGTTGGTAAACAACAACAGTTTTATAAAACAAATCTTCACAAAACTAACATTATGATATCATCGCCGATTCCATAATAAAAAAATAAATAAGCCTTCATATTTTTAAATATTGTCTTTGGAAACATAGTACAAAGATGGGGTTTTTACTTGTCAACTTCTTTAAGTTTTTTTTAATTCTTTTTTAATTTTACTTGCACCCTGTGGCTGGAGAATGCCATTCCTCCACTGTCCACCTAGTTTAGCTCCAGTCGAGCTGTAAAAGGATTACCAGCATCAAGCATCAAACCAACAGTATGTATTTTTTGTAGAATATTTCATTTTGCAGGACTTGCCCTATTATTTGTCAACTCCGTAACAGCAAGCTATTGATGGATAGACACCATGTTGGTCTATCTGTCAACAATCTATTGAAAAGTTATATAATGCTTTGACAGATTTTGATGAAACTTGGATAATGGATCCTCAGTGGTGGTGAGGAATTTTGGGTCATGGGTCATTTTATGATTCATTGGAAATGCTTCTACAGATTCAATGGAACAGTGTTGAATGTTTTCATAATAATACTTCAGTAGTGCTTCCTTCAGGGTGGGTGTTCAGAGATTTTGGGTCATTTTGGGTCATATTATGAAAACACTAAAAATGCTTTTACAATTTCTATGTTGCAGTATTGAGTGTTTTTCGTAATGATACTTCAGTAGTATTTCCTTGGGGATGTTCAGGGATTTGAGGTCAAAGGTCATCTATTGTTTATTCTATGAAAAAAATTATACTACAGATTTATTAGCATAGTGCTGAGTGTTTGTCATAATGATGCTTTGGTTAGCTACCTTCAGGGTGTTCAGAGATTGTTTATCGAAAGTGGTCATTTTGGGTGCAGTTTATGAAAACATCGAAAATACTTAACGATTAACTACACATTTTATGGTACACTGTTGAGGATTTGTCATAATACCTTATTAGACCTTATTAGTGCTTCCTTCAATGTGCTCAGGTATTTTGGGTGAAAGATCATTTGGGGTAATTGTATGAAAAAGCTAAAAGATTGTGTTGTTCCTCCTATGCATACATGTTGTAATGTTTAAATGAAACTTAGAGACAGTGGTCCATTAGATGATGGGTCATAATTTATGGCTAGGGAGTTGGTGTCAATGCTTACATGGGGGTCTTTTGGGGTCATATGGAAGTACTAAAATGATCATACATGCATACACGCTATGATGGATTTTGATGAAATTTGGACACAATGATTCTTGGATGAGAGGTCATTAGTTGATGATAAATGTGGTAAGTACCAGGTCTAGTATGAGCTCTGCACTATTGGTTTTCTACTATTCGAATAACATTGGGAATGGAGTACAAGATTATGTTCAAGCATTTCAATTAGAGTTAGAATTATACAGGTTCAAGAAGGCAACTATGGCTCATGGGGTAACTCCGAAGCTATGTGACTTGGTGGCTTAGGCCTTTCGTAGCCCCTTTGCATTCACCTTCTGTACGTCGCCTCTCCACCTTCCCCTGTCAAGGGCTCTTCTTTCCAGTGTAAGGAGAGGTATACCTGTATCTGCACCGATTTGGGCAGCCCATCTCTTCGGTGGTCCTCTCGGTCATGCTTGAGTGAAATCTTCTTTATAGGCTTTATACACATAACTGACCTCCGGTCTTCTGATGACATGTCCAAACCAGCTCAGTCTACTTGACGTGATCTATTATACTGTGCCTGATTCCAGATCTCCTAATAATGTCTGTGTTTCTGTACTGTTAACAATATATTAATACTAATGATATATCTAAGACATCTCATCTCAAATACTTTCAGCTTTCTTGTGTCCTCAGATTTTAGAGTCCACATCTCCGAACCATATGTGACAATAGGCAGTATCAGAGCATTGTGCTATGTGATCATGGATGAACACCAACATTAGACTTCTCCTCTCCAATAGTGTTCAGAGAGTAATGAGGCAGACGTGGCAGTGTAGATATCTCCATTCACCTCAAGACTCGACCACAACAAAAATTCCCCTGGCTCAAGCCCTTATCCAATCTGAAGTCTTCTATGGCACCAGCACACTGTCACTCGGGGCGAATGACATATAACGGCTTGACAGCTTTGGTCGGACGATCCGGCGACATATTCTTGGAGGGACCTTGTTAACAATGACTAGCTTGAGGTACTCATCGATGATAGGTGGTGTCTGTCAGCTGACATCGTGTTAGTGCAGATGCCAAGTGGTTTGCTCATGTCATCAGACAAGGAGGTCTTACCACTGCAGTTATGGATGGCATACCTGAAGGCTGCCATGCATGCGAGGATGTCCGAAGGCCCAATGGATTGATGACCTCAAGAAATGGACAGGACAATCATTGCGGGATCTCAAGTGGCCGCTATGCAGTGACAGCCCATCACGTCCAATGCGGTTCCACCCATACACACTTACAATTCACGAGAGAGGCGCCAACCTTTCAACACAGAGTTCAATGATGATGATGATAGCCTATAACTCCCACAATCCCATCCTGCTCCTGGGATCACGATTTAATGTCTCCATTCGACGGACACAGGTGAAACTCTCTCAGCCTTTAGCCACTCGCCTAATTGCTGAGAGAGGTGCAGCATTATAGCATCCTATCTATCTCCACTGCAGAACAGCCATGCTAAAACATATCCAACCAACCTAATTTTTCTAGTTCTCTGTAGTTCCAAGGGGTCACTCAATGCAATCTCAATGAACCCTATGCAACCTAACCCTTATTAGAACAACAATTGGAGCGAAAGGGAGTGAGTTGTAGTTGAATCATTACCTATACATATCCTTGTATATTACCTACCATTGAATTTAAGCTTGTGTTCCATAATGGTGTTAACTGAACATGTAACTGTTTACTACACAGTGTTTTGTATGCCTAAGCACCATCATCAGACAATTCAAATGTTAGGATTCATGCATCATTTATAACACTGGGAGAGTTATTTATTGTTTAGGTTTCATCTCGAATCTAAATACAAGTATTGTGAGTTTTAAGGTTTGCTCTCAATTATTGGATAATGTTCATAGGCAAGATACTTTAACACTAAAGTACAGCAATACTTACAGCTCATAAGAGTTCTGTACTCCACAGTAAACCAATCAGCCGTCTAATCTACATAAACAAAATTCCTATATATATGGAGCCTACATGATAAGCTAGTCACAATGCATTATTTCTTTTTGTATTTTTTTTTTCAGAGGATACTAGACCTCCAATGATAACAGGTTGTCCAGGTTTGATCACGGAAATGGTAGAGCTTGGTTTATCAGGTGTCACAGTCACATGGGTTGAACCGACAGCCACCGATCTCTCTAATGTAGCGATAATAACTTCTCAATCTAACCAACCTGGCGATTTCTTCATGGTCAGAACCACAACTGTAACCTACCAATTCTCTGATAATGCTGGGAATTCTGCAACTTGTACTTTCATGGTCCGTGTCATTACAGGTGAAAAAAAATTATTTATAGATATTTGTATAAGTTTACATAAATGACATTTTAATTATTTTATATACATCAGTTATTTTTTTCTGAACAAATATCTAATATCTGCATAGAGTAGTTTAAATAGGTTTGAAATATGCCTTTATCATTGACCAGAAACTTGAATCTCTCTTGTTTCTTAGTTGATACAACTCCACCGACAATTAGTAATTGCCCGGATCTACCTCCTCGAATCATCGAATTGGGACTGAACGGGGCAACAGTAGCCTGGTCAGAACCTACAGCAAGTGATATCTCAGGCACAGTTAGGTTAGTAAGTGCATCTGTCCAGCCTGGATCATTCTTCTCAGCCAACGAGATGACAACAGTCACATATCTGTTTACAGATGAGACTCAAAATACTGCCACCTGTCGCTTCTGTGTAGAGTTCATAATCCGTGAGTATTTTATTATATTTAGGGGAAACCTGCAAATATTATTTACATTTTAGCTGTACACGTCTTCTAAAATTTTAAACACAAATCAGGGGTTTGCATGGCATTGAGGAACATCGGTTGAGGAATACCCAACTTTCAAATGGAAATGGAAATAACAGGGATTGATGAAGAAATACTTCTTTGTTTGTAGTGACCATGGAAACATGGCATGTGCTTTGCAGAGATGTGACTGCCTCCGACTATCCATAGTAGGCATATTATAGTGAAGAAATACTTCTTTTTCTGTAGTGACCATGGAAACATAGATTGTGCTTTGCAGAGATGTGCCCGCCTTTGACTATCCATACATAGCAGGGATAGTTTAATGAAGAAATACTTCTTTGTCTGTAGTGACCATGGAAACATGGCATGCGCTTTGCAGAGATGTGTCTGCATTCGACTATCCAAGCAGGCATAATATAACTCTATAGACCACGCTGGGTCGCGTGCAACCCTACCTCTTCCCTTGGCCACGACACACTCAAAACTGCCAGTACATAGCGAAAGGATATATCTAACAGGGAGATGCAGGGGTGCTGAGGCATGTCACGAACAATAGGGGCTATCTTAAGTGCATCCTCGGTCATTGTTGCGCAAATCCCCCTGCCCAATGATAGCGTGGGTTATACTAGTTAAGGGATGATGAGGAGAAGATGAAGCCATTTTAGTTTTATCATCATTGTGCCTTGGGTTATTGTTTTGATGAAATAATGACAAATGTTGATATGAGTGGATCAGGTAAAAAAACAATATTGTGAGCCTGCATATGAATTTTGTTTATTACTTTTGTGGTGTGGTCATTAATTGAAATGAAACATGTATAATATATTCAATGAAAACACCAGCACTCAGAGAGTGCCTACCGACCAACACCAATAAGCCTTGGCCAGGCTCTGCACCAATTTTGCTAAGCACACCAACTGCCTTCCAGCACACTCTCCTGCATGCCTACCACACTCTTCTCCCTTCCACCTGTCCCTTATCTGCCTGCCCTGCCCTCTGCCCAAAAGTGGAAAGTGTTTTTTTTTAATAAACAAATTATAATAAATACATCATCATCATCATCATCATAAATACATGTTTTAGAAAAACCTTAAACCTCAAACCATACATTTTACAGCGCGTACTTCCTTACCTCTTATCAACCCTGCACCCTCTTAATGACCGCAATCTATTACCTGGCAATTTATTTATTTTAATAACTATTTTTGTACTTAGTGGGGAGTGCAGGTTGGCCACCCCAATTCCTCCTAAAATTTCCAGCCTTAGGGCTATACAGCAATCTTTTATCTGATATCCTTCGATTCGGATAAAATTGGTATAATCTACGTTTTACGAGGCCATCCTCATCAATAGAGCAGAGAAGGACCATTTCTACAAGCTACAGACAAGATTGATGAGTATCCTCATATGAAAATGTGTTTTTTGAGTGACTTTTTTCTTCTGGGTGGGACGATGTTGTAAAATCATTAGGATAGGGGCTAGGCTTCCTCACTTACACAGTATTCCTATGCGGGCTGTGGTAAGGCCTACTAACGTTACGTACACTAGTGCTACGTGTACTTCCGGGTTCCGCCCTTAACGTTATTCTATATATATATTGTTGTACTTAGTGGGGAGTGCAGGTTGGCCACCCCTATTCCTCCTAAAATGTCCAGCCTTAGGGCTTATCAGCAATCTTTTATCTGATATCCTTCTATTCGAATAAAATTGGTATAATCTACGTTTTACGAGTCCAAATATTAATGGTTGCTTTTATACAGCGCATTGCACGTGTGTCTCAATGCGCTTCACAACAATTACCTCTGGTTATTGGTATAACTCGTCTGACCCACACATACGTGGGTATAAGCTGGCAGCCGAAATCAGCGCATATGCTAAATCACAAGTTAAAGCAAAATATATATAACATTGAACATTGGAATAAATTTGATGAATATGGTTAGCTGTGTTTTAGTTTCAAAATGCATTCAATACACCTAGCAACAAAATGAATAACCCACAACCTCCCTCCACAGCTCTCGTATATGCATCAAGCACGGTGCACTTTCATCCGAGTATGTTTATTGTTAATAATAGTAATAACAATAATGGTTGCTTTTATATAGTGCATTACCCGTGCGTCTCAGTGCGCTTCACACCCATTATCTCTGATCATTGGTATAACTCTTCTGACCCACAGATACGTGAGTACAAGCTGGCAGCCGAGATCAGCGCATATGCTAAACCACACGTTACACCTCGCAGGTACTCATTCAAGCACCTGTGTGGAGTGTAGTCGGGATAAAGTGCGTTGCCTAAGAACACAACGTAGTAACCCGACTGGGGATCGAACCTGCGATCCTTACATTGTTAGTCCGATGCCTTAACCACTAGGCAACTACACTCCCTGTTATGCACAACGCGTGCCTCCTAGGAATGTGTTACGTCGCAAGCCTTGAACAGACATGCCTGTTATGGAACCATCAAATGGCCTTACGCAAAAATACCATACCTACTTGGATGAATTGTCACAAAAACATGCAGGTTGGGTACTCTAAGTTCAATGTTACTTATTCTTTTTAAATATTTGTTCCAGATGTATAGGTTATTGTTCCTTGGTCAATACATACATTCAATTTGTTCTTAGGTGTATTAGATGCGCTTTGAAATTACAACACAGCTAACTTTATTCAATAAATTTATTCCATGGTGTAATATTATATTCATTTTGCTTCTCACAGTGCAACAAGACACTCCTCCTATTTTGGCGAATTGTCCAATTGTATTTTGTTTTTGCGCTGACTATGGTGGTCAGATTGACACATGTCAATTTAATGTGGTTGTAGGTGAGCCAATATTCATCCTTTCATAAATTACTCAATGTACAAGATCAATAATTACCCATATATTCATACTAATGCATGTATAAAACGAATGTTTTTCAATCTCGCCCACTAACCTAGTTGGTCTTTTATAGGACGTTTTTCTCACTCATAAAGCTTTTCACGAAGCTACGAACAAATAACAGAATTTCACTCAAAATTATAATATAAAACACCGAAATGCAGTTCCAAAAGCGTAGCACATGCTCTTCCAAAAAAAGCTACCATATCGATTCAATCATCATTGTTGACTAAAAGGCGCTATACGCTATACTTAGCAGCAGATTAATCCAAAATATTCCGTAAATTAAATTGTGTTAGACGCCAACCACTCCGAGTAGACTTAAACACTCTCGTATCCGTTTATGAACTGACACAAAAGTGTGAAACTAGCGGGAGCGCGGTGTCCAATGTGGTTATGGTGTGGGCGTTGTGATTCACAAATGGTAAATTTGGATCCTGGCTGTGCTACCACGTAGCGTCTTTGGGCAAGGGCGATTTATCTCGGATGCCTCACTCTACACAGATAAAAGTGGTCACCTGCGAGGAAACGTGTACAACAGTATGCTCGCTGAATTTTGGCGACTGCTGTAGAATATTATCAGGGGACCTAGACGTATCACACAGAGTGTTCTATGATTGGAAAGTACAAACTTTGTGTGTGAGTTCGACAAGTTACCACGGACCAGGGGGATAATTTGTGAAGTGCGTTGAGGCCCTGGCATAAAGCGCTCAATGAATCGACAACTATTATAAAATTCGATTTTGAATTACCTTCTAGAACCACCTTCTTACACAATCAGGTATTTATGTCATGTCAGCTCTCATGTCCTATTAATATTTAGTTGAAAGTATACTATTCATTTCTCCTGTCGTGATTCGATTCGGTTTAAAGAAACGAACCATGAAAGAAGATATGATCGAACAACGACACGAACAACGGAGAACATATTATCTTGGGGTATCAAATTGACAAAGTTTAATTGACAAACCTTTCGAAGTGATACCTCAAAGTCATGAAATTGGTGTCTTACACCTAAAGCATCTTGGTGGATCGGCAGTAAGGGCAAAGAAATTAAATTAATAATCAGAGATACTGACGATGAGTTGCACAAAATAATATGAACACCATATCCATAAAAAACTAAATTAATAACACACAACCTTCCTCCACATAGCCTAGGACAGCTCTCGTGTATGCATCAAACACGGTGCACTTGCATTCAAGTGTGACTTATTGTTATGCACAACACCTGCTTCTTAGGAATGTGTTACGTTGCAATCATCAAACAGCCATGCCTGTTACGTATACGGAACAATCTAATGTCCTTACGCAACTAATACCATACCTAATTGGATGAATTGTTACAAAAACCGGCAAGTTGGGTACTCTAAGTTTAGTGTTACTTATTCTTTTTAAATATTTGTTCCAGATATATGGGTTATTGTTCCTTGGTCAATACATACATTCAATTTGTTGCTAGGTGTATTAAATGCGTTTTGAGACTGAAAAAAGCAAACCATATTCATTAAATTTATTCAAATGTGTTATGTTATATTTATTTTGCTTCCCACAGTGCAACAAGATACTCCTCCTACTTTTGTGAATTGTCCAATTGGTCAGGTTTCCGCAAATTATGTCACCCCAACATGCAGTGATGCTCAAGATGGTTCACTGTCTACATCTTGTAACCCACCGTCGGGATCTGTATTTGGTGTGGGAGCAACAATTGTCGTTTGTTTTTGTACTGACAGTGGTAGTCAGACTGCCACATGTCAATTCAATGTAGTTGTCGGTAAGCCAATAATCATCCTTTTATGCATTACTCAGGGAACAAGATTATTAATTATCCATATATTCATACGTATGCATGTATAGAAAGAATGTTTTTCAATCTCGCCTACTAACCTGGTTGCTCGTTGAAAGACGTTTATTCCAACCCATAAAGCATTTCTCGAAGCTACGAAGACATTAACAGAATTTCACTCAAAAATGCTTATATAAAACACCGAAATGCAGTTCCAAAAACGAATGTGTGTAGCAAATGCTCTTCAAAAAATGCTACCATATGATTCAATCATCAATGTTGACTAAAAGGCGTTATACGCTATACTTAGCTGCAGACTAATTCAAAATACTCCGTAAATTCAAATTTTGTGAGACCCCCTACTACCACCAGTAGACCTAAAAACTCTCGTATTCGTTTATGAACCTACCGGGAGCACGGTGTCCCATGTCATCAAGGTGTGTGCGTTGTGATTCACAAATTGTAAATTTGAATCCTGGCTGCGCTACCACGTAGCGTCTTTGGGCAAGGGCGATTTATCTCGGATGCCTCACTCTGCCCCAATAAAAGTGGGCACCTGTGTGGAAACGTTGTACAACAGTGTGCTCGCTGCATTGCGGTTACTGTTGTAGAATATCCGCATGGGACTGTGACGCATCACATTGGCGCAGAGTGTTCTATGATTCGAAAGTACACACTTTATGGGTTTGACAAGGTAACAAGGACCAGGGGGATAAGTTGTAAAGTGCATTAAGACCATGGCATAAAGCGCTCAATAAATCGACATCTTTATAAAATTCGATTTTTAATTACATTCCAGAACCATCCTTCTTACACAATCAGGTAGTTATGTCATTTCAGCTCTCAAGTCCTATTAATATTTAGTTGAAAGTATATATTCATATCTCCTGTCGTGATTTGATTCGGTTTAAAGAAATGAACCATGAAAGAAGATACGATCGAAAAACGACACGAATAACAGAGAACATATTATCTTGGGGTACCAAATTGACAAAGTATAATTGACAAACCCTTTGAAGTGATACCTCAAAGTCATCAAATTGGTGCCTTACACCTGAAGTGTCTTGGTGGATCGGCAGTGAGGGCAAATAATTTAAATTAATAATTACAGATACTGACGAGGAGTTGCACAAAAAAATATGAACACCATTTCAATGAAGAACTAAATGAAGAACACACAGCCCTCCTCCACATAGGCTATGACAGCTCTCGTTTATGCATCAAGCACGGTACACGTGCATTAAAGTATGTCTTATTGGTATGCACAACACGTGCCTCCTAGGAATGTGTTACGTTGCAACCATTGAACAGCCATGCATGTTACGTATACGGAACCATCTAATGTCCTTATGTAACAAATACCATACCTAATTGGATGAATTGTTACAAAACCGACAGGTGGTACTATAATGTTATTGTCACATATCCTATGTTAATATTTGTTCCGGATATATAGATAATTGTTTCTTGGTCAATACATACATTCAATTTATTGCTAGGTATATTAAGTGCGTTTTGGAACTAAACTACAGCAAACAATATTCATTCAATTTATTCCAATGTGTAATGTTATATTTATTTTGCTTCCCATAGTGCAACAAGACACTCCTCCTAC
>JAODUJ010042813.1:0-12220 GCA_027564615.1 Psolus chitonoides | reverse complement strand
TGGATGCTCTCAGTGAGCAGACACGTCTTTACTAGTTCATGCATGGCTCAACACTGCACTGCTACCAGAGTTGCTTGTACATGTCCAGTGGCATGGGGCTGTTAAACTGTTAGGTAGCTGCTGGAATGCAGTCTACAATCATTGGTTTAACCCCTATCATGATGGATGCTCTCAGTGAGCAGACACGTCTTTACTAGTTCATGCATGGCTCAACACTGCACTGCTACCAGAGTTGCTTGGATATGTCCAGTGGCATGGGGCTGTTAAACTGTTAGGTAGCTGCTGCTGGAATGCAGTTTACAATCACTGGTTTAATCCCTATCATGCTGGATGCTCTGAGTGAGCAGACATGTCTTTACTAGTTCATGCATGGCTCAACACTACACTGCTATCATAGGTGCTTGTACATGTCCAGTGGCATGGGACTGGTAAACTGTTAGGTAGCTGCTGCTGGAATGCAGTCTACAATCACTGGTTTAACCCCTATGGATGCTCTGAGTAAGCAGACTCGTCTTTACTAGTTCATGTGTGGTTCAACACTGCACTGCTACCAGAGGTGCTTGGACATGTCCAGTGGTGTGGGGCTGTTAAACTGTTAGATAGCTGCTGATGGAATGTGCACACATTGGTGCTGACTGCCACCGGTTTCCTGCTTTAGAGGCCCCTGGCGACTTATCTCGCCTCCCGCGTAATAAGGGTTAAGAATCTATTCAGAACAACCAGAAGAATGTGTCAGCCTTAGTTTTACTTTCAAAATAATATCGCTTAACGGAAACATCAATGATCTCAATGGTGCATGATTTAAAATGTGACATTAATTGGACAGAACGCTCCAATTTTTACTTTCTCAGTGAAATGCCCCATGTTAAAGCTGCATGGAATCAGAGTTCCATTTTAAGACTTCTGTTCCATGACCCGGCCATGCATACCTAAATACTCACTTTTTAACATAAAGTAATGAATAAGACACATTCAGTATCACAATGAAAAGTTTTCATGCAAAACAAAATAAACACACAATAGTGCACAGGCATAGTGCAGCAGCCAGAGTTCACAGTTCAACAATTGTTCACTGGTATTGGGCCTGAAAACTTCAAGACCCCCATTGTGCATCTTACGTGTGCGCTTGCTCACCGAAATGGAGTTCCAGTTTCCTAACAAGAGAGCAACCATGCTGTGTGATTCCTTGCAGTATTTTTTTTATGAATGTTATTTCAAATGTTGATAACTGGTAGTGCAAATAAATTTCTACACCACTGTTTGGTTTTGTCGTCCATTATTGACAATGTCATACTGTTTTGTTGTAATTGGACTCCAACTTTTCAAATGAGACCAATTTTCAGGTTATTTTATAAGTTTACATCAGATGACCTTTGACCTTGGTATGTGACCTTTGACCACACTAACATATGGAGGTACTCATGTTGCATCTATGACCCAAGTTATGTTGCAATCGGTCCTTGCCTGGAAAAGATATGGACAAAACAAAAAGTGTGTACCAATTTTCAAGTTATCACATAAGTTGACATCAGATGACCTTTGACCTTGGTATGTGACCTTTGACCACACTAACAAATGAAGGTACCCATGTTGCATCCATGTCCCAAGTTTGGTTGCAATCGGTCCTTGCCTGGAAGAGATATGGACAAAACAAAAAGTGTGTACCAAAGTTTGACAGACCGACAGACACATACAGACGCACACACCCACACGCACACACACACACACACATAAACACACACACAGAGACACACACACACGACGGATGCAGCCATAAGGTCTCTCCTACCGACGACCTAAAAAAGTATGCCTATGCTAATTTGATTTAAAAAAAAGTACTAACTGGTTGTACGTTGTTAACGAGTACGGTATACTGTCTTGATAAATAATACTTACATTATGAACAAATACTATTTCGACTTTATAAAATAAGCAGACATTGTAACTTGGAAACGAAGGGGAATTATTGCGTACAGATTTTACACAGTTTGGGACAATTTTAGAAATTTAGTTGAAACGATCGTAGACGATCAGTCTTACGTAAGCACGAAAAAGAAAAGAAGAAGAATAATACGTTACAAGCGAGTGTACGGTCTTGATAAAAAGTTTTACCTTATAAACACATATTTCGACTTTTTAAAATAAGCTGACATTGTGAACAAACGGGCCGAATAATAATTGCGTATGGATTTTACGCAGTTTGAGACAATTTCAGTTCCAATGACCTGGGCGATCAGTTTTACTTGAGCAAAAAAGAAGTGTATTACATTATAAACCAGTCCACTGTCTTCGTAAAAAGACTTGCGTATTGATTTGACGCAGTTTTTCCGGCAAAACTTTTAATAAATTCTGTCACCTATTCAAAGAACTTACAAATTATATTATTTGCTTGAACTTAGGATAACTTATTAATAAAACTGGTGTCCTCTTCAATGGATACATTCTCCTGAATTAAGCTTCCCACGTGATAAATTAACTCGTGTTTCAGTGTTTAAAAGTGTTCGGTCAATACTGTGATGATTCACTTTATTAGCAGGAAAGCTTTCATTCCAAACGCAAAGCCGCCTTTTATCCTCGTTCAGTTAACGAGGGAATTGTCTTAGGTATGATTAAACTTCTAATTAATATTTCAGATAGGCTATATTATGCAAAATTTCGGACTTCATACAGGCTATCGATAAATTCTTCATCATTGCTGGCGAAATAAATGAATGAAAATGGCCGTACATTTGACTAAAGCAACTATTGGTCTTCATCGGCAGATCACAGAAATGTGTACACTACATTTGTTAACGTTTTTTTCACTTTTTTGGGGGGTGGGGGAAGGGGGGGGGGGGGCTAGAAAACGGAGATCTTACTATATGCAGCTGAAGCGCACTTGTTAACAAGCATTTTTTTGATTGCCCATTACGGTTAGGAATAGTGGTTAGGGTTTATTGTTAAAGGATTATCAACAATCGATCTATGATAATCGGATAGCCAATCAAAGAAATTCTTGTTAAACAGTGCGTATCGGCCCACTATATGTTTGTTCCCTTATATGGGAAAATATCTTTACGAACGTTTCTCCTCATACATTGACCAACTGCCAATATAGGCTAAGGTATAGATATAGGCCTGTAAATTGTAGGACTTGTCGGCGACAATATATAGGCTAGGCCTAGCCTAACGATAGTTAGTGTTCCTATTAAAATGTTGAACGTTTACGAGTTCAATTTTGAAGATTTTTCCAACTGCCATTTTTCAATGTTTGCAACTAACCCCACACGCTGTCTGGGACGATATTACCAAAAGGCGGGAAATTGTTCACATGGCGTTCTTCACACAACGAACTGGCAGTAGTGAATTCTCCGTCTTACTAACAATGGACAGCTGAAGAGCACGTGTTAACAAGGAGTTTTTTGATTGGCCATTAGGGTTAGGATTAAAGGTTAGGGTTTATTGGTAAAGGATTATCTACAATCGATCTATTATAATCGGATAGCCAATAAGAGAAATTATTGTTAAACAGTGCGCATCGGCCCACAAGGGAACATTAATTTTAACAGCCGGATTGAAAATCGGTTTCTACACAGTGAGGTGTATAGACAAATCACGCAGGGGTCTCTGAATTGTACATTAAATGTATACACGCATCGCTACATTCGTTATTCTCTTTGTATTTTAGTTATTATATTATTTTTACACCTAAAATTTGTCAAGGTTAGATTTAATGTTTTTGCATAACAAAAATAACCACAATGCCAGTTTGTCATTTGAATCAGCATTACTAAACGTAAGAACTGTACATCCCATAATTTATCTAAAGCTATTATTCTTCCAAGTGTTAAAAACGTTACCCGCCTCAGTGGTCTGATTCTGTGACAACCTCCAATTTTCCAAGGTAATGATCAAATGAAAATACATGTAATGTCGTTATGTAAAAATAAAAATAAGATAAATTATTCCTGTAACTTGGATATAGTCACGCAAACATTAAGCCTATATTTATTTATTTGGAAAAATACAGTAAATCTACTTATTTCAAGATGACTGACTTCAGATTGTATACATGTACTTAAGAATATAATAAAAAGATATTTTGTTGAAATGTAATAAAAAAATCATGGAACGGAATCGACTTGATATTCTGTTTTGCCTAATCCGGCGTTGCTTTCGTCACCATGAGCCTAGTTTATATTAATCCATACAGGCTTATCTGGATTAAGGTACCGTTCTAAGTGTTAGTAACACTGGAATCAAAACGCTGAATAGCTGGAAGAACAAAGAAAAATATTAACGATCAAGACAAAAATTTTCATTGAATATATTACGATACGACATTTTTGTCGATAGTACGAAATATCGGCCGATCCGATATACGATTCCGATTATCGTTTGAGCCCTACTATTGGTATACTGTCCAAAACATCGGTGGCCAACCAGCGGCACGCGGGCGAATTTTTCCCAACACGTCATAGCAATATAGGCCTACGACCAATCAAATTACTGGAATCTATTCATGTGAGGCGATTTTCGAAACCAAGTTCTGAATCTTTAGTTAGTTTTGGCCCCGGATTATGAAAGACCACCCTCGATACCATTGGGACTCATCCCTAACCATTTTCTCCAAACCATAGCCATGATTTCGAAACGAATTTGAAAATTCATGAGGAGAGAATTTCGCCATGACGTGTAGGAAAAAAATCCGCCCGCCCGCGGGCCAAATGCAGCCAGCGGAAATGTCCTGTGCGCGCGGCACACGAAGCGCATGTGCAGAAGAAAATGGAGAAAAATGAGGAACTTGCACAGAATTGGAAATAACCAATGTGGCGAATTGTTTCACTCGAACTGAAAAAAGGTTGGCCAACCCTGGTCTAAAAGGTCCAGGTCCCCAGGATAAATTTCGCGAATTTGAAAAATGATTGTTAATTTTAACTCAATGATCCCCTTAGGACAGCATATTTGTTATCTGGTTATTAACGATTGCTTCATCGTTTCACACAAATGTTGGAAAATCAATGCAATTTTACCACTTTCTCTCATTCCGTCAACATTAGATTACCCTTTCATCATCCAGAAAGTGTCATTTTATCCATGTGCAATCGCATAATGACGTCATGTAGCCTTCAACTTCATTTTAAATCAAGGTCATACGATTATAGATTTTTTTTTAAAGATGTAAAGAAAATATGTACCTGGATCCCAAGATAGAACAATTTATTACCAAACACCGCCCGAGTCACTCTGATCATCGCAACATGTTACGATTACAAGCGACTGGCGTAAAAATAACTACTGGAGTAATTTAGATGTAACCGATAGATTAGGACTGACGGGTTTACACGGTGGTTACACAGGCAGACAGTGGATAGTTCTGGTTACTTTATCCTTTTTGGCGTTACTTTATTTAGAATTTGCATTGCCCTATATTGATTTCAATAAATTTAATGCCCCGGTGTCACAACCAATTTTTCATAAAATGGATAATATGGAGGGAGATACACGTGGAGATAAAATGGAGATACACGTGTTAACTTTTATTGTATTATTGATTACTTACGACGTCAGAAGCTATGATTCTAGTGCAGAAGGTCGAACTGGTGTTTATCTTATGTGACGATCTGACCGGGATATATTCGGTTCATGCGGACGTCGTTCTACTGGCATAAAAAAACACGACATGGTGTCAAATCGGACACGTACATGCGTAGAAGAAAAAGGGCAATTCGGAAAGTGTATACCGAAGAGTGACGTAGGACGTAACATTCAAATGTGCTTTATATTAAGGTCATACATGTATTGATTAAATGCAGATGCAACATTTGAAGTAGCACAGTGAGTTTATATGGGGCCAAATTATCATCGCATGGCCGCTCTCGGGTCAGGTGGCTCGCTGTCACGTGACTCCGGAATACATAGCATGTGATTCGATATAATTCAAATACAATAAGTCCTGTGTGGAAGAGTGTACAAAACTACTCAGGTATGTGATCTTTATTTTGCAACGTAATGTGATTCCATGAAGGACAGAGCTGTTAAACAAAGACCTAGCTTAATTAACATAAATTCTTTGCCCAAACTTTTTTTATTTTGCGGATTATCTGATGATATTGAATGGTGTGAAAATCAGGACATGCCAGACTCGTTTTTTTTTGATAAACTATTAGTTCACACTGCATGTTGTCTCATATACAAGTTGAAACTTAACGTGCAACTTGTATACCAGTTTCTATTTCTTTTATTAGACCTAACTATCAATGATGAAGTTACCAACATGGTATACAACCAAGACAAGTTCGTGGAGTTACATTTTCCAGGCAAGTGATTATATCCTGCGTAATATATTGATTATACTTCAACCACACTCACTAGTTTAACGATATATAGCTTCCCTGCAGCTATATGCCAAAACAACCAGTACATTGTTAGTACAGGGCAACATCGGAGAGTGTTTCAGCGCCTCAGGAATGCATCAGGAATGCCTTCTATCACCCACGCCCTTCAACATCATCTTTGAAAGAATCATGAGCGAAGCCCTAAAAGATCACGAAGGCTCAATCAACATTGGAAGCAGGACAATTACGAACCTCCGCGTCGCTGACGATAATGATGGATTAGCAGGAAAAGATGAGGAACCTCGTCATCCTCGTGTGCCAGCTCGAAGAAACTTCAACCCAATTCGGAAAGGACATGAGTGCTGACAAAAATGATCGCTAACAACAACAAAATGATCTCGAAAAAACATAACGGTTAGTTAGTGGTCAATAGCTCGAGACAGTCCATCGATTAAAATGTCTAGGGGCAATCATCGGTGAAGAGGGGGCAAAACAAGAATACCTCTCACGTGCGGCACAGACAACAGCAGCTCCAGCAAGGCTCAAGACCATCTGGAGAGATATATAGTAACATCTCAGGCTCCAGCGTACGTACATTGGTCTGTTCAATCAACCTGTATGCTTGAGTCAATGAATGGACTCTCACGGCTGAGCTGTAGAGAAGAATCCACGCAACGAGGACGAGGTGTTACCGCACAGTATTGGGCATCTCATATGGTGACCATATCTCCAACGATGGAGTCTGCAAGAGGATCAGAGAAGCCATTGGCCCATACAATGATCTACTCACGACAATCAAGAGTAGAACGCTGTGATGGTACGGACATGTCATCCGAGGCTCAGGTCTCTCAATAACCATCCTACAGTGGACTGTTGCAGGGAAACGGAGAAGAGACATTCAGAAAAACGCTGGCAGGATAACATCAAAGAGTGGACAGGGCTACCTTTTGCAGCAACCCAGACAATAGCCCACGATCGAGGACAATGGAGCAGAATAGTGTTGAGCATGTCGTCACGGTGCCCCACAACTACACTCGGAGTTATTCCTCTCGCTCCAAGAGAGAGCGCGCCAGCAGCACATCGGCCCTTATACTTGTTCATGCGGGGCTCGTCACTGCGCTACTAGCCAGGTTTTTCGGGCATGTGCCAGGAGCACCCAATCATGAAAGCTGTTACATACCAACTGGAATGTGTATACAGAGGGACCAGCTATATATCCCCCCGAACTCCAACACTCTAAAAACTTAATTGTTATACAAAACACTTTCCAAGGATGTGAGGAGGGACTGCACTCTTCTAAGTGTTATCTTTAACACTTGAATTTTTAAACACTTGACTTTTTAGAGTGCAGAGTTGCCAAAATGTGGCAATGAGAGTGAAAGGATTATGGAATCAAGGAAATCACCCTATACACATAGACGATATGGTAATTACTGTGTTAATTTATAATTCCAGTAATTACTCTGTAGTTTGTAATGTAGTAAGTATTATCATATCAGTGTAGTAACTATACATAATTTAGTTCCACAGTATAGTTACTATATCGGCTATGTGTATCGGCTGAGGAAAGGCAACTTTCCCAGAACAGGGGTGGCCAATTATCATTCTGAGTCTAAGGACTACATTGCTATTGTGTACAGGTAAACCCTTCATTTTCTTCTGTGATATTTTTTTCACAGGGGCCCCGCATAAGACATTGCCGTGGGCCGCATTATGCATGCGTGCCGCAGGTTGGCCACCCAGCCCTATAATCACAAATTTTGATAACCTTATACAAAGTATATTACTTTATCTCGCATGGAAAACATATGATGGTGTTTCTTATTACAGTAATTATACTGTAAAAAAATACGGCAAAAATTCGGGCTGTTGACCCTAAAACATATTGATTCATAAAAACATATAATTCCCGTAAGTTTACGGGAATTTGCCGCAATTTGGTTTACATACCGCCGCCCGTAAATTTGAGGCAAATAATGTGCAATATGCTGCCAGGTAACATGGCGAAATATACAGGATATGTGTTACAGCAGAGACAGAGAACCTGAGCGATGAAATATAGTTCCCTTTCCTTCAACAGTTCTACTTTATCTTTTTTGGGTCAAAGTATAATTTTTCAACCTATAGTCAAGTTCAAGAATACGTGTGAAAATGTTG
Organism: Psolus chitonoides; assembly: GCA_027564615.1. Lineage (NCBI taxonomy): Eukaryota > Metazoa > Echinodermata > Holothuroidea > Dendrochirotida > Psolidae > Psolus > Psolus chitonoides. Next base: position 3,746 of record JAODUJ010042813.1, on the reverse strand, counting down.
TTAGCAACGATAAGTATCAAAGGAACTCGTCGCGTGGTGTGTGCATGAATTTATTTATCCGACTAATTCAATTTATGGGTATCGACCAACCCTTCTATATCTTAAACGATCGATAATGAATTTATCAAGAAGATACAACAGAAATATCGGCGTTTTCTTTAACGAAAACACGCCTCGACGCGACTTGGCTGGTCGTTCTTTTGAAACTCCCCAAAATAAGGTTATTGTTAAATGAACTATTTCAGCTAGCGCACAAAGACGCAAGACCTAATATAAACTGTTGTTGTGCTAATTAAAACGAATGAAATTACCGTCATAGGCGACGTGATGGTTAGGCCTCATAATCGCCATAGTGACGCATGCCTATCGCTACAATTCTACACGGTCAGACGGTCAAATATGGTAAGAAAGTGAGAAACCTACGTACGATACACATACAATAAGGTTAGGTTAGTTCCTTTGGAAGAATGGTTCTCCTGCTGACGGAGCCTATATGGCTGCGTGGACTGGAGCAGGCGGAGTGATTTTCTTGCTCAAGGACACACCGTAGCCTACGTGAACTCACAACCATTATTCCTTTAGACCACGTCTGGGTCGCATGCGACCCTGCCGCTTCCCATGGCCACGCGCAGCTCGAACCTGCCAGTAGGGAGGCCGAATCTTCACCGTTTGAATACAGAGGCACTGGAGCGTGACGCCCCGGGCTGTAGCGAACGAATGGGGCGGACTTAGTAAGCGGCTTCTCGAACATTGTCGCACAAATTCCACCCTGCTTAATTACAGCCATGGGTTAGAGGGTTAAATAGACTTCTGTGTCTACAGTATGTAACCTAGTAACAATGTAATCACGCCCTTCGCTTTGCAGAGATGCGCTGGCCTGCGAATGTCTAGAGTAGTTTAATTAGGTTATAAAAGCAAGAGAGCGGAATTGGCTGGGACATATCTTGAAGTGAGATGGACTGTTGAAGGAGGTTGTGGAGGGTAGATTCGAGGGCAGCCGACCGAGAGGAAGAGAGAGAGAGAGAGAGAGAGAGAGTCAATGTTGGACGATTTGAAAGGCGGTAGGAGCTTCCATGAGATGAAGCGGCTGGCCCAAGATCGTGTCAGCTGGAGACTGACGAAAAAGAGTGGACCTGCTCCATAGCAGAGTACCATAGAGAGAAGCACTATACGGTCAGGCCACGATCCGTCAACTGACGTATATATACATAACATTTAATAAATGGACAGAGACTTGCAATGTGTTCTGATTGTTACCAAAAACGAATCCGGCATATCCTGATATATTTTTTAACATGCAGGGTTAGAACCTAAATGTATGTGTGTGCGTGTGTGTTTGGTATGCTAGCCACCATCCATTCACTGCTGGGTGCAGCCGTAATTTCTTGCTTGGGGTATTTTAACCATATTCTGACGCGCTGGCCTGGTCTATACAAGAATAAAAAATGAAGTGTTAAATCAACACCCTCCGGGTTGGATTAGGAACAACACCCCGGAAGTGTTAACAGTCAGTTAGTCTTCACCATACAACTTTAACACTTCGGGGGTGTTGTCCCTAATCCAACCCGGCAAGTGTTGACTTTAACACTTCATTTTGTGTGTGTAGAGTACTTCAAAAGTGTTGTTCAAATTGGTTGGCCACTAAGCAGCTAAGTAGAAATATTACACAGCACAGTAGTTTATTAATAATCCATTATAACGAAGAGTTCATAATTATTTACTAATTAGATAAAAAACCCAGTACTATCGAATTAATTATCTGTAAAACCGATTCAATTATCATGTAATAACGAAATAATATTCGATAATAACGGGGTGAGAGATGATGGCCCTTCAGTTTATAATTAATAACTGTTCCACGCACTTCAATGTTGTATCTTGGGACGACATATGGTCAGGAAATGGGACTTTCAAAATGAAGACTGAGACTGCATGTAATGCGGGCTAGAATATGATATTCCCAAGAACAAAACATTCCAAACGCACGCGGTTCGTCTTCAGTAGCTTATAATTATATAGCCTAGGATACAGTAATTTGTACTGCGGTATACATTGTTTTCGTTTGCCTAACTCAACATCGATTCTAATATCATAAGAAAAGACCTCGACAGAGTAATTAAATCATTGGATATTGCACTGTTGGCGAAGGAGGACGATTTTCAATATGTAGGGGTATGTAAATATAAATGTAAATGTAAATGACACTTATATAGCGCACTTTAGAACTAAAAGTTTACAAAGGCGCTTTACAAACAGGTAACATACTGTACAAAATAAGGAATTAATTACTGAAGGCGTCATGAAAAAGGTAAGTTTTCAACTTTGACTTGAATGAGGCAAGGGTAGGGGATGATCTGCCGGATCTCATATGGAAGGGAGTTCCATAGTTTGGGACCATAAACGGAGAAAGATCTATCTGCAAACCTAGTTTGACGGGTGATTGGGACTACTTAGGTTAGTGTGTCACCGTCATAAGAACGTAGCCTATAGGACGTTCTGGGGGCTTCACGTAGTAGCTCACCGAAATAAGAAGGGGCATCTCCTTTTAAGCCTCAAAAACTAATAAGATGACCTTGTACTTGATCCTTTGCTTTATTGGGAGCCAGTGCAATTTTTTCAGGCATTGTGTAGAGCTTGACAATCTACCTCTTTGTAGAACCATTTCAGCAGCTCGATTTTGTACCTGTTGTAATTTTTTTCATATCACAATCGGGTATGCAACTTAATATAGCATTGGCATAATCAAGATGTGAGATTACCGTGACTTGGGTGACTGTACGACAAGTGTCAAAATCGAGATAATTACTAATGATGCGAATTCTAAAAAAATTGAGGGAAGCAGCTCTAGCTTTTTGGGTTATATGTTGCTTTAGCTGTTCAGGGAAAGATTATCATCTAAGTACACCCCAAGATATTTTATACAATTGTTGTTCTTAATACGTACACTAGAGAAAGATGTCAACACAGGGATGAGATCAGCATGGGCTGCCTGCAATAAGATGAATAAGATCCGGGAATGTGAAGGGCTAGGCAGAGAATACAACATCCAAATGTTCAGAAACACAGCGGAGTCGGTCTTACTATATGGAGCAGGCACATGGACGCTTACCAAGAAGCTCGTAAAACGTCTTGACGGTGCCTAAACTAAACTGCTCAAAGGGGCATTATAAGCTGGGAAGACCATATTACTAATGAAGAATTGTACGGTGAACTTCAGAAAATTACAAAAGTGATCCAACAGAAGAGACTGACACTAGCAGAACATGCACACAGAGCCAAAGATGAACCGATATCACAGCTGATAACATGGGAACTGACGCACGGACAGAGGAGGAGGGGGAGACCACAAACTACTTATCTCCAGCAGCTCCTGAGGGATACTAGCCTGGAGAGAGAGAAACGAGTCGTGTTGTCGACAGATGATGATGATGGTGATATTAAATATATCAACACCAGTGCCGGATCCAGGGGATGGCGTGAGGGGCGTACGCCCCCTATTTTTTTGCAGAGCAATGTATTTTTGTAATGGTAATGGGAGATTTGACTTCAAATGATGCTAAATGTTGCACCAGATTGCATCTGAGGGTACTTAATTATTCAAAAATTTCACAAACGGGAGGGGGATACCCCTTCCTCAGGACGGCGATCACTGGAGGCTACGCCCCCCTTTTCCAGAATCCTGGATCCGGCCCTGAACACTAGAGTGGTATGAAATGCCGTTCTATCAACGCATTTGTGAGGAGGGA
>JAODUJ010042702.1:0-12224 GCA_027564615.1 Psolus chitonoides | reverse complement strand
TCTGGATTTAGGCTGTTATTATACCACATTATTAGTGAATAAACAACTTAAATAAACTTGAAATATTCAGTTGTTTAATATTTCCCGCTATTTCCCACTTTTCAATAATATTTCCCGGACGGGAAATACCGCCCGGTATTTTCCGCACCGGTATTTCCCGGCCAACCCTGCCTCAAATTGATGAATAGGTATTCAAGACACCAAGGTCATACCATTAGGCTTATTATAATTGGATATAGACCACATTGAACATTAATCATGTGTTTTTTCTGTACGAATGGGCACACATCCCGGGGGGATATATACCCCCCCTAATTTTAGGAGATGCTCCCAGACCCATTAACTGAACATATTCACACAGTAAATATTTGGGTTTTTCATCCCACCCCACTTTTTCACATGGATGTTGCCACTGTCTGTAGGGCACCAGTAACATTACCATAAGGAGAGAGACCATGGCCCACATAGCCTCTGTTTATTCCCCCCCCCCCCCACCCGCCACACTGTTTTCCGCTTCCTGGAAATGTTTACCATCATTGCACAACACCATCATGAAAATACCAATTTGTTATGATTCTTGAATAATTGGATAGTGTCATGGTGTTCAGGTATGTAGAGGTTTGTCTGGAGGTGTGCCTGTTATAACCTTGTCCCATTTTGTTATAATGGTTGTCATGGCAACAAAAAGGAATCTAGAGCAGGTAACTGGCATGTCTATGAAAGAGGCTCAAATGTCATGATACTGTACATGTAGGTATTGCTAGTTCCACCTGCACACATTATAAGGCATGTTATATAAATACTACTCAGTTGAAATGATTTTTGCTATTAAACCGAATGTACCTAATGTGTTTTTACAACATCGGCCGGCCATTGTCTGTTCCGATGGAAATTTTTGGGGGATGTAGTCAAAGTTGAACAAAACCCATTGTGAACTAAGGCTGCACAGTTATTTGGTCTAACCATCGAAACCGGTTGACAACGGTTACGGTTCAACTTGGTAACCAAAAACGCGAACAACCGAATAACCAAAATACCTGACTAACCAAAATAACTGGCTCATAACTGACAGTATTTGGTTACTGTGGCCAATTTACCCGATTTTTTTTTCTTCTAACAGTATTAACGGGTTTAACTCGATAATTACCCGGTTATTCATTTAGGGGTAACCCTGCAGCCTTATTGTGAACGATGTATCGTAACATGTAGTATGCATCAACGCATGTCCAGTAACTGCATGCATTGAGAAATAATTCTGCTTGTACCAATTACTGTTATGCACCATACAATTTGTTGAATAACTGCGCTGACACTGCATCTTTTTGCGAATTTCACATCCCCGGCACACCAAATTCTGCATTCATCAATGTGCCAAACATAAATGTCATTTCATGACCAGAACTGCAGATTTCTGGCAGATTTGGCAGGGGAGTAAAGGCCCTAAATGAAAAACCCTCACTATAATGTTAATATAAGCTGAAGGCCAATTACTCTCCCCTACAAAGAGAATAGGGACCAACCAACTTTGAAAGGCCCAAATTCGCTCCTTATGGTTGCCATATTTGGGGTGGTGCTTTGTTTCTCGCCCTTAGTGTCCTCGGGCGCATTCAGAGAAAGGCTATTTGTCTTATTAACGATGACTCTCTCACTGCCACTCTTCGGACTTTGTCTCACCTCAGGTCGGTGTCTTCCCTCTGACTTCTCTATCATTACTTTCACGGTCGGTGCTGCTCTGAACTTCGGGATGCTGTTCTTCCACTGCTTCAGAAGTCCTGTATTACACGTTCATCTTCGTCTGGTCACCCTTTTCGGTTGCGTATCCCTCACCACCACACCGAAACCTATGCTCGTTCTTTTTTTCCTCGCACTCCACATGCCTGAATATGCTCCCCGAGCATGTGTTCTCACCCACTTTCAATCTTCAGCTTTTTAAATCTAGGAATAATAAGCTGGATCTTTCTTCTTTCTCCCAGCTCTGTGTGCATGAGGGTTGCCTCACTTTTGTGCAGCAGCTATGGGTTCGCCCTTCCCCATGTCACTTCGTGGAAAGAAAAAAAAATGTGTACAGTACAACAACCAAGATTATGGATTTTTTTTACGTAGAATGTATTTCAGAGTAGATGTAGCTTATTTTTATGTTTTACCTATAAAGGACCTCCAAGGGTGGGTTTATCTATTCTACAGCTTCTGAAAGTGAATCTTCTGGCGGAAATCGTAAAGTTTAATTTGTAATAAACTGGGAAGTGAAAGCATGCCCCCCCCCCCTAGACATTGAAAGTGTTACACATATCGTGGTATTTTTTAATTGATTTAGGCTCTTTACCAGAAAATGTGTATCTGGACTTTATCTGAACCATTAAAAGGTGAGAACAGCCCTACTGAATTTACTGAAATGACGATGGACTGTTGAAGTCTGGAATGCAAGCAACAACACCTTTGATGTATAGGCTACTGATATGATTGCAGGTATTGATATCACAGTACCACATACAGTACCATCTGCAACACACACGATGGGATATGACTGCATCGCTATCAATCAAGATAACAGGATTTCCCACTGAGTTCACCCATCCAGGGCAAGTCTTCCCAGACTTTAATCAAATCTGGTGGGGCGAGGAGCAGAGGATGGGGCGAGGGGAGGAGCCACGGAGGATGGGACGAGGGGCGAGGAGTAGAGGGTGGGGCGAGGCGTGGACTGGGGGACAGCTGATGCCAGCCAGAATTGAATGGCCCCCAGCAGTCACAGCCTAATTTGCTTTTACCAGTATGGCAAGTGCCCCAGGCAGGCCAGCTCTCTTTAGTATCTAGCTATTGAGCCTAATTCTTTTGACTTACAGTTGACGGATCTTTCACAAATTCTCTCCTTTCCACACCCTACTCCCCCGTCACCAATTCTAATAGCAAATGTCAGAGGATCATCCTGATTTGTGAACTTTGTTACATCCCAAATTTGAATTCGAATATGAAGCCAAGAATGTCCAATAAAGACGTAAACAGCCGATTGAAACGGATGGAAACTATTCCGAATAAGATTAGCACGCTGCTAGATTAGATGGAATCAAAATAATGAGGGTTGCCCATTCCTATTTGCCCAGTTCAGGTGTACGTACATTGGGTGCTATATAGGTCAAAGGTTCCGTTTATTACACCCTAGGGTGTTGAATATACAAATCATATGTCACATGGTGGTACGTATGGTTTAGCAATGTGAATACATTCTAAATTTGATAAGCTCATTGAAATTCAACCTCATTCTTGAACAAGTGCCATCACACACTAAAATGCCACACAAGCAGGAAATCAATTCAAACATTTTCAGCCACTAGAGTCCAGAGATGCTTATTACTGCTCTAGGCCATAGACAATAGATCTATTGAAATTCCCAGGGGTCAAACAATGGAGTAAACACTAGGCTGAACTGAGGATGTTATTGAAGTAATTCTGCCAATAGCTTGAAGCTTCCCTTTTTTAATTGATTTAAATACCAGCACAGAGCTTGTTTGTGAGCTCCAAGGGCTTTAAAACCTTGTTTTGCTATTTTGAGAACTGAAACAGAATTGAGATGAGGCAATCCATTAGTAGGACATGACCAAGAGCTAGACTCTCTGCTAGGACACACCCCCTTTGATTGGATTAAGACAGTCAACTATACAAGGCCTTCACATGGGAACCGGTTAGAACTATAAAAGCTTGGCCGCAGCCTGGCAAGAGCTCATTTCTGGTTGCCATGCAAAAAGGCCTTCCTACGTGGACAATCACCAACAGGGGCGTCGCAAGGTCTTTAAAGTGGGGCGGCCATTTCAAAGTGGGGCGGCCATTTCGGGATCAGACGTTTTTTTTTAGGCCTAAACGAAATCGGCAATGTTGCCAACAATACTTATTTCTTGTTAGTGGCAAAAAAGTGGGACAACCATAGCCGCCCCGGTTCCGACGCCCCTGATCACCAACACACATTGCCCAAAGCATGCTTAGTTGGTACCTGATATAGAAACAGTTGTACACAGAACATGTACTATATTTATCGTTTCTCTCCCAAATTCTGTTTAATAATAGCCTAAAACCATGACAATTGACTGAATTGAGTATTAATTTAGATGTTTAACATCCATCAACAAGCATATTATTTCCAAATTTGTGTATTTTACCTAAACTATATCCATACTTGAATTTAGGCTATACCTGGAGGTATGCACATTCTCAATTCCCCATACCTCAGTAAATAATATCATTTATGATTGGATGAATTAATTTCACAATTATGTTACAGCCCACCCCTTGGGCCACTGGAGTTATTTATTTTGAAAAATCTTAGTTGTAATAGTACATCTCTACTAAATGACCAAAACACATAATGATTTCACAGCAGTAGGCCTATAGATGCCTTCCCTAACTGTGTTTGCTGAATATTCGGAGGACAACAATAACCGCAGCGGCCAACAAAGACATACCATTTCAAAATACCGTATTCTACAATCCCAGCAGAAATCTGGTATGTCTTTGTTTGGATGTATTACAGCTTTGTTTACTTTACAGCTATAATAAAATATTTGTGAAAACTGGACAAAGTTTTAAATGAAAAGAATTAAGCACTATTTAGATAAATCTTCACAATGAACAATTTATGAAACATTTTGCAGTGGGGCAGTAGTTGATGTACACACTGTAGCCTTCACATAGCGACATTTTCTGATGTTTGTGGGGGAGGGGGAGCTCTCGAGTTCAAACCTGATTTTACCTTTACTGAATCTTCTGTGTTGAGCAATGCAGAATAATTTCACATTTTTGACTTCAATGTCATTGTCTCTCATATCTAGAACTACTTTACTGGTAAGTTTGATTTGGATTAAGAAATCGCAATTTCACAACTTAGTGTCAAAATGGTTCGGTGCAATGGAATATGGTCAATAAAATTATTCCTATAGAATTATTCCTAAATTTGACTTAGTCTGCAAGAATCGATAAATGTCAACTAATATTGCATATAGCCTGCATTTATTTTCATTTCATTTACTAATTTCATCTCAATATACATACAATGTAAAAATCAAACTAACAGTTTACAAATATAACATATTATTTGTATAAAGAGAAAGGAAGTGATCCAAAAAACCTTAATAGTCAGTACAAAACTCAGCTGATCAAACTTTTACATCTAATGTGTCTATTTTTTTTAACCAACTAGAGGTCCATTTAGGTTAACTTTCCAGAGTGAACAAATTTCCCTGTGGGATGTTAGCACTACCCTCACAACTCCCCCTTCCCAGGCCATAGGTATTCCCTCTTGATTTATAAGGACCCTCTAGAAGGGATCAACAAATTTAGGAAGATAACCATACTGATTGCAACTTCTGGCATCACAACTGCTGCCATACACCTAATTTCACTTTTCATTTCACATTGAATATATAGCAGTTAGCTGGTAGGTACCTGGGGATATAATCCCCACTCTTCCATACAGTAGATTATTGTAATGAAGTAGATGTCACTGCACACAAAAGAAATAACTGACCCATGTAATCTCCTCTGAAGGCCTCAGTGATCTCTATAATTGTCCTTGGGTTTTCTTCAAAGTGCCCACAGTGGAACCATGACCAGCATACCTAAACCTCCATAGCATGCCCACATTAGCGTATGGGACCATTTTCAATTGGGGAGGGGCTGAGCACTTTCGCAGGAATGCTATCAAAATTCAAAATCTGTCACAAGTTTGCCCTAAAAAGGGGCGCGTTTTCTGCCCGAGTGGGGCAGCCCCCCCCCCCCCCGGTATGGCTATGATTCCACATGCATCAGGGCGAACAAAAAGCTATTTTGAGAGTGGGAGTTGTGATTAGTTTTCTGCCCATAATTGCCAAAATGCTACACTAGCTTACAGTATAGGGAAAACTCACCCTTGTGGCTCTTTAAAGATGGATATTTCATACAACAGAACTAGGGGGTCGTTAATTGTGTTTTGATTTTTGAGCCCTGTCATGCATAGATGTATAACTTCATATACCAAAGCACTGAAAGCAGGACTGTGTACAGACCAGTATTTACAAACCAACCGAGTTTATAACCTGGAAAGGGACATGCAGACATAAATGGACAACAACCGCTTGTACTGTACCCGGAAACATGCTACACAATGACAATCAAAATGTATCATATGGCTTCATCACAATCACCATTGGCATATGAGGCGGGATCCGGGGGAGGGGGGGGGGTGGCAACACCCAGAGCATTAAAATTGTTGATTGGATCGATTTCATCAAACCACAAATTTCCTGCAAGGCTGCAAATTTTCGGGAAAAGTTGTGACCAGATGCAGAAGAGCAGGGAGAGGTGCATTTTTAGGGCCTAAATTTCCTGCAAGCGGACACAATTACCCTAACTGGCCCTGGTTACAAGCATGTTACTATTCCTATATCCATTCAGTCTTGCAATTAAGATGAAACTCCTACATGGCAGGGGTTTCTATTTATCAATCACAATTTGCTCATGTGATCATGATAATTGACCACTGCAATCTACTATATAAACAGCTTACAGTTTTATAACTTTTATTCTACAGAAAGCTTGTTAGCTAAGGAGATCATCTGTCACTGTCATGTTGAGATAATCTCCTTTGCTACACATGCTTACAACAAATTCTAAATCTAATCCTTTAGGGCTTATAGAGTCTGAACTGAAGAAGTGTTGACCTCCATATCAGCAACAAGTGATAGTGATACACATTATACAGCATTGAATCAGTATTCCACAACCTCTATCTGTATTGATGAAATCCTTCAATCTGATTGGCTAATGGGTGTCACATGATTGACTGTTATTCTGAAATAACATGTCATGTAGTCTCAAACTTAGGAAATTACTCCCTGGCAAAAGAAGGGAACAGCGACTGTTTCCACTGAACAATCATTTGCATACAAATTGACATGCTATTTTTACGTATGTAGAGCGTCACGCAGTCTACAACAATGAGCAGTCAGTAGCAGTAGAAACCATCACAGAAGTGGCCATCTGATTGGCTATATGGCTGTTATTGGACTTGCTCAAGCATCACAGTTACCCAAAAAAATTATCCAAAAAGTAACATTTTCTGCAAATTTTAGGTTGTAGAATAGGAATAAACTACAACAGGTCGACTTTCACTGGTTAATAAATTCTCGACTCTAAATCCAGCTGAATAATGGACTTGCCGATTCTGCTGAATTTAGAGCCTCGACTGTTTATTCCCCAGTAAAAGTCTCTGGGTTGGTTGCAGTTTATTTCCTAAATAAACCATGGAGTGTTTGATTTTAGAAACCAATTTCTCTCATCCACAACAGAATATCACATCCCAGGAGGCATAATTCTTTATTGGCCAAGGTTTCATATCAAATGGCTAACCTGAACTGCATATTTCCGGCAGATCTTGGGTTAAGAGAACAGGGCCTTTAACTCCATGGATGAACTAAACAAAAGACATCACCAGATTAGTGAATCTGGTACCATGGTAACAGAATATCAACAACCACAAATTTATACAATTAGTATATCTAGGACAGGTAGTGCATAATAGGCCATGAATGGTCCAACAAGCTTGGCCTACATAACCACAAATCTTTTGTATAAATAGCCTATTATGTTACTTGAATAGGTTGTAAATAATTGTGGTGACAGACTGACAGTGAATATGTTGATGCTATGATCTCCATGACATCTTTTCTTGGGCCTAATTAGTTTAATTAAAGACCAACTAGAGGTTTTCACATCTCATGAGGCTAAATTCTGGCAGATTTGGGGTGAGAGTTCTGTTTGTACACAAATTAATACTAATCCATTACCTCAGAACAATGAACATCCACCTCAATTCAGTTTATCTATTGTGGATATGAATCAAGTGTCTACCGTGTGCATGGAATTTCCAACAACGAAAAAGAAAAACATTATGAGGCTAAATGTTTGGAAACCCCTCTCCATTCATCAAGACAAGAATTTTCCATTTTTCAAATGTCAAATTTCGTTTTTATAAATTTGGGTGAGACAAGATTTCATGTTTTATTCCATGTTGTTGAATGTTTAAACTTTTGAGTAGGCCTGTAAATAGTCTTGAATCACAACTAATAACATAAAACTCCCACCATGTACTTGATTTAAATTCATTGAACATATATATTCTGACATTTAAAAAGTGCTAAATTTCAAGATTTGTCTATGATTTTACTGGTAAAATGGAAAAGTCTTGTCTCTAATCAAGTTCTCCATCAAATAGTATTTCTAAAGTGATTTAAAGGTGGAATCCAAGTTTATTTTGGACATTTTCCCATGACCCAGGAAACAAATAGTATCCACTAACAGTAGGTATAGTGAGTACACACAGTAATAAATATAAATAACACATTATTCAGTTTTAAAAATCCACGCAGGAATAAAAACATAACACACTCGAGTACCAGTTAACTGTTTAAAAAAATATCAGCAGAAAAATTATGATTCAAGAAATCAAGAAATGCTAAATTTGAGTGTGAAAAACAATAGTACAGTATGATAAAATAATTCTCACAACTAAGTCACTTCTATAACTAAGTCACTTCTTCATCCTTGAAAATTAACACAGACAACATCATTTTACTCTTCAACTCCAATTCAGGAGTAAAAATTGGCAAAAGAAAAGCCTTTTATGTTTGGCCTACTAATTCTTAGAACTGGACAAATTGTGGTATAGTTTATAATACTCCTAAATCATTCTGCATGGACTTTTTTTAAACTGAATACAGGTATGTCTATAATGTCTTATTTTTTAGTAATGTGGTGGTATTTATGCAGAGTTGCAGACTTTCCAACATTGCAGAAAATGTTTGTGTGAACTGTGAAAGCCAGTGGCGTAGAGTGACCTCGCACAGAAATTTTTGGGGATGAAATGGGGATGGCAAACCAAATTATTGTTTTTTGGGCTGTTTTTTATTGCTGAGCTTTAAAATGGTGATGGAAACTTTGTTTTGCCTCCCAAAAACCGGGACAGAAATTGTGTTCGCCCCTCACATCATGAAGGCTGGCTATGCCCCTGGTGAAGACCGTTGTTGGGGTAGCCCGCCAGGCAGACTTGAATGACTGCTGCATCAGTTGTATGAGCTGAGGTACAGAGGTTGGCCACCCAGGTAAATGCCTCAAAATTTGTTCAAGTCGTCCAAGTAACCATACCTTAGGAGACCTTAGAAGTTCAGTGGATGCAGGTCTAATAGACCTCTATATCCACCTCTTCGTAGTGCTACAGTTGGTACTGGTCATCAGGTCAAGTGCACAAGTCTTCAAAACTGAAGTTTGCACTTACATCGGAAGAAGAAGAGTACTGCCCACCAGGATATGAAATGTGCAGATCATCTTTATAATTGAATTTGACATCATGATCAGTCCACTTCACGTCACTTTCAGTTTCACTAGTTCATCCCAGTTTAGCAGATCTATTCAGCCGTAAAGGGATTATCGCACCAAGTCTAAAATTCATCTGAAGCTTTTTCAAACTGAAAACAGAAACCACAATCTCAGGCAAACTATTCCAAACATCAACAACTCTACACGTAAAACTATAACCATGAAAATAATAATAATGAAAATTTATATAGCGCTCAAATCCACCAAACAAGGTGCTCATGGGGCTGATACAGAAAGAATCTTATAACAACCAAAAAAAAACGAGAAAAAAAACCACCAAATAACTATAGAAAAGACAGTCTTACTTAAAAACAAGAGAAAAGAGGTAAGTTTTGAGGTAACTCTTGAACTCCGTCAATGTGCTTGCAAACTTGACATAAGTCAGAAGTTTGTTCCAAAGACGTGGGGCAACCCTGGAGAACGATCTGTCTCCCATGGGAATACATGTGACAAAGACTGGGTACAATAGCATGTGAGGAGCCGTTGCGTTTATGCCCTATGGGTATCTGCAACGTATTACGAAGAAGAATGCAGGTTTCCCACACCCAAGTTTTGGTAGGCTATGTTTGAATATCAATATAATCTATACATGAGTCTTGTAACAAAAGTATGAAGTAAATTCAAATATCAGCTTTGAAAGCTGTAAATGTTGCTTAGCCTACCTGGAAGACAACTGTGACAGGTTACCTCCATCCAGCAGTCGGACTTTCCCAAAGAGGACAGCATTGACCAGCGGAACTGATGAAAGTTCAACCAGCTCTAGTTCCACTGCAAACTTAAACTTCTTCTTCTTCATCATAACAGATCTGTTTACCAGCCTATATTCTAGCTGGCTAAAACAAGGTAGTAAAGCTAATTCTTCAAATAATGGATCTAAATACTGTTCTGCTCATCACTCAACCTAGTCACTAATTACTTATTAGCCTAAAGCTTAAACAACATGTTTGCCATTATCAGTCAGTTTGGCTCTGAGTCTGATGTTTACTTCACAAATAAACATAGGCCTTCTGGCCCTACCACTGTACCACTACCAGAAATAATTGATGGTGGGCTAAATGTGAAATCAATAAGACAATAGGCCCAACAATGCAGCTAACAAGTTCAGCACAGTTTCCAACTAAAGACTATTCTGCAATAATCCCATTGCACAGTTATTACCAATTGTTACTGTTATTGTTATGTTAGCCTAATGCCAGTCTAAATATACAAGTTACACAAACGACAATACAATGCCTATACTAAAACACCAACAACACACATAAACATTACATTTGATTAGGTAGGCCGGCTAAAGCCTAAGGATTTGAGTCCTGTGTCTCCGGTCTCTTGCCTACTGCCGAAAAGACATTCGACATTGTTACCAATTGAAAATTCACAACTAATCGTAGGTTACCGATTCGTATTTTCACACAAATAATGATATGTGAGACTAATCTCAATTTCCGGTGATTTGTCGAAACAAGAAAAATTCCGAAATTAGATTTTAGTGCGTCCGTACGTGTCGCCGGATGTTGTTACGGTACGTATAGCTAGCTCTACGGATAGTATTACGGTACATAAGTACGTTCAGTCTACTCGCTTTAGGTGTACAGTGCATGTGAATAAGTGTCATTTTCTGAGAATTAGAGGTTTCCGTATATCACAAACACCCAACATTTGTAGGTAGGGTAACATTTTTTGCTATGACATTCCTATTCAGTCCGTAACAAAACGTTCTGAACATCGTTCTTATAAAAAAAGAAGCATGCACTTACAGTATGGTCTCCCAGTCTCCCTAACTTATCGCTCATGACTTTTAGCCTTTAGACGGAATAGACGTTTAATCAGCAGTTTTCATTTTGTACTATGATTTTGAGCAGTTATTACACAGAGTTTTCAGTATTTTCAAAAATATTTTGACTGTTGATACTTCGAAAATGAAATCTAGGGTATATTACTACACAAATGTGGAAAGCGTATCAGGAAAATATTACAAAGTGTCTGGATTTAATTCAGTGCACAGATGTAAACATTGGATTGCGACATCTGCATTGTCTTACTTCCGGGTTAGAATCATACAGAAGTGGCGAATTTGTCGATGTGAAACATTTTAAAATCATGCGACTATTGAAATCTCTTCTCTCGTTATTTCCATGGCGATGTCAGTCTCATCTGTCATCTTTAGTAACTGGTCCGAATTTTCTAACTGTTCTTCTCATTCATAATATAGCAATCAAAAAGTCGTATTCACTTCAACTGCAAGAAGACTTGCTAGTAGTAGGCCAATGTCGTGATCGAAGGCCCAGTCTAGTGCCAGTGGTAAACAACATGTGCAATAAAGCAAGTGATTCGGACAGTGACAGGACAAGCATCCACTCTAACCATATCACAGAAGTCCACAATGTACCAATGAGAGTGATAACTCGACCTATTCCTTCTGTTCTTGATGAGGAGAAAGTTTCATCTTTGATGGAGACGATTCAGGTATATTACTTATTTATGCCACTGGTAAAAGTATTTGAATGCTCAAACACGATTCCTTATCTTTGATTGAGACATTCAGGTATAATGTTACCACAGGCATCACTTATGTTGAACTATAATGGTTGTGGCTATTTACATGATTGTCGTCTTCATACACTGCATACACTAACATACATTGCATACACTTATGTCACACATGTTGTCAGCACATATTAGTATCACAGGCTAGGGTATGTACGACCGGGTGAATAAGCAGAACAACTGTGCTCAATTAACCGATGATCTTGTAAATTGGCCCCACCATATATAATACTACAAGCAAGGGCGTGTCTAGACCTTCTTTCATGGGGGGGCCAAAGCTGTCC
>JAODUJ010042591.1:0-12225 GCA_027564615.1 Psolus chitonoides | reverse complement strand
ATTTGAAAAAGTCATCCTCATGATGCGTGAAAGATATGCCTAACTAATTCATGGAGTCATCCTGAGAACAAACGTTTACGTCTAAAATATTAAAATAATCAGGAATGTCAGATGACAGGGGTCCTAGTGGGAATAGATTATACTTTTCCACATTCACTGTTAGACCGGATGATAATGAAAAATGTTTTATTGTTATTAGAACCTCCTTGATAGAGTGATCGGAACCATCCGTGATAACTACAGTGTCAACTGCATACTGGGAAAAGTGTCTCCCACAGTGATCCCTCTAATCTGATCATTTGATTTCATAAGTAATGTAAAAAACCTAATAAAAACCTATAAGAAGTTTATAACACACACACACACACAATCATTCTTCAAATTATATTTTCCCTCAGCATATTTTTCAAAGAGCTATATTATCATGTAAAGACTCTAATAGCCCCATGTGGCAGTATGTTTTCATGGGCTCATCAACACTATTATTTCCCCAGAAGCCAGAAACAGATAACACTTGACATGTGTGAACATTGACATAAGTTCTTGCTCTAAATTTACGGTCGTATTTTTGTTGGGTCTTTCCTATATTATTGTTTATTTTTGTATCGCCTGCCTCGTGGGTCGTTTCACATTTCATATTCCTATTCTACAGTATTTCTTGTGAATAATGATCAGCCTAATCCTCGCTCCCGCAATTCGCATGATTTGTTTCTCGGTGACGCCCCCAGCTCCAACCCCGACATGCTCTAATTCGACCAGGGATAATTCCCTCCCCTTAAGAATCACTGCGCGAGACTAAATGTTGTTATCATTTAACAGGGATAAACTGATTCAGTCGTGCTGGCAACTAAATTCAGAAGACAGACCTGATTTCCTCAACCTCTTCGATGCGATCTCATTCTTACTAGAAACAGGATCAGATGGCACAGATTATATCGAAGCCGAGGATCAACAACCATATGAAGTAATCGATAAGACGAGCCTATCTTTAATACACATACTAGATTTGGTAAGAATCATCTCAGTGTCTCACATCTGATTTAATAAACTGATTTTAATTTAAAAAAATATATATACAGTGTATTAGTAAGAAACGAATGTGTGTCTTACACTTGATTTGGTAAAATAAACAGATTCTTACACCAGATTTGGTGAGAAACAACTGAATGTTTTACACTTGATTCAGTAGAATGAACAGTGTCTTACACTACACTAAGTAAGAAACAGCTGTGTTTCTTACACTTGATTTGGAAAAACAAACAATGTCTTACACTAGATTTGGTAAGAAACAACTGGATGTTTAGCCTACACTTGATCCAGTAAAATGAAGTGTCTTACAATTGATAAGAATCAGCTGTGTCTTACACTCGATTTAGTAAAATAAACAGTGTCTTACACTAGATTTGGTAGGAAACAATTGGGTGTTTTACACTTTATTTAGTAAAATAAACAATGTCTTACACTAGATTTGGTAAGAATTAACTCAGTGTCTTACACTGCGTATCGTATCATTACCAATGTGTGATCATCATCCTATAGGCCAAATTGATGTAGGCTATATCAGTTCCAAAATATTTACCCCTCCAATCTCGAAAACTACTTCGCCTCTGAAATCAACAAAGTGTCTTACACTGGGTTTGAGTAAGAATCAACACAGTGTCTTACTCTGTCTAACTCTTTTATTGTTCATTTTCCTCTACATATTATATGTTCAATTTTTGTTTAGAAAATATCCTGTATTTACCAAGTTCCTTGCCTACTCCTAGCTGAATTATCATAATTTGACAATAATTTTTCTTGACGAAAGCAGAACATGTTTGCGCACGTCGCGCGCATTACTTTATATTTTATGCTTCGAACGAGGCATTTTGGGTTCTCCGAAGTATACGTCTGAACCATTGTTTATTGGATTCAAAAATTCTCAATTACCTTGAAACGCCTAGCGCTCTCGTGTGGTTATTATTGTTTGTCGATCGTCATGATTTCAGATCGTGTCTTGTGCAGCTACCCGTACTAATATTATCCTCTTATATTCGGATGAATAATTCGACATAGGACTTCGCATGTAGAGGAATCAACATGCATTTAAAAAAATGCGCGATTAGCATGATTGTGTTGACGCATCGTATATTTTTCCGTTGTGTCGTATATGCTATTTACCGTACGTGTAGGCTACATTATCATGACATTTTTGTAAAGACTATTACCGGTATGTTTGAAGTTTTACAGACTTTCGCGCATGGCATAGGCCCCATGGTGTTTTTTATATTCCTCGCTGACGAAGTTCGATGGAATTTGTGCTTCGTGTATATGTTCCTCCGCACAATGGTACATGATTCCTTTTTGGGGAGAGGTCATAGATCAACTGAAGTCAACAGAGGTCGAACACTGAAAATGTTGTGAACATGTTATGTCGGCCATGCCTGGATCATGCTTGGTTAGGCATAGGTCATCTGAGGTCAACATATGTCAAACTTTGCACTTGTAACTAAGCTAAATGGGCCTGGTCTGGTCACGTGGAGTTCAGAATCGGTGTTATGTTCTTAATAAGAACAGCATGGTCCCTATTGATTGTATATAGGTCTGAGCTCACCTGGGGTGAATAGCTAGACTTTAAGGCCAGATAGAAGATAAAACTGGTTTCCCGGACCCCCCTCCCCCATCCCTCCCAAATTTTTTTTTTTAATAATAACACAAAAAAGGCAAAATAATAAATATCTAGACCAACCCTCATCCTTAAAAAAAAAACAGGACGAAGCCTATCAACAAGCCTATAGTCCTCTGTGTACGTCACTCTGTCCGTCACGCCACTTCAGGTCCGACAAGTCGTCCTCCGACAAGTCGACCATGCCTAGTGTTGCCACTCCTGATTGGATGTGAAGGTTGTGTGTAACTATTTCATACTATTTCTTACTATTTGAATTACATTTGAGTGATCACACTAGCAGGAAAAATCAATTACAGTAGTCTATTCATCACTTAATTTATTCATAGAAGGGTTGCAGTTGAATAGAGAGGAACAACAATAGAGTTACTGGTGGTACGCAAAAGCGGACTTAATTGGAACGCGAACTTATGAAACCAATAGAACGCAGGGAAGGACATTAGGTGAGGGGTTAAGAGGTTCGGGGTGAAGGGGAGGGGATGCAGGGGAAGGGTTGTAGCGGGGCAATGTTAATTGTGATATTGAGTTAGGGTGGAGGTGACAGAAGTTTTGAAAATCATTGAACTAATTCATAAAAGAAAGTCAACGTAACAACTCGTAGAGATGATACCTTCTCCCCAGACTCTACAACCCCTTAGACCAACTTTATCTGGGACCAGCTCATACAAGTTATGCTCGTTCTTGTTTCCTACACAAATTTACTGGTACAATTGCCTTTTAAATTGCCGAGTTTAAAATCATCCACAATCAGGGAAGTAAATAACAGACGGACTGGGTGTTAGTCCACCCGGTAAATTAAGCTTACTCATTGCCAACCCAGTAAACTATTTTGCCTACCTGGTAAATTAGTGTGTCCACCTAGTAAATTATTTTGTCCACAAATGTTCATAACAGAGATATTAATACAAATTTAGAACTGTTGCACGTATTTTCTCGGGCTACGCGCGACTATGGCCGTGTTATAGTCAACGGTTAGCTGACTGTTAGTTGACATAGCCTATTATTATGGTCATCTTCATACCATATATGGTATGGAGATGACCATATATGTGAACTAACAGTGGACAGTGGCATGCGTTATTGAAAAAAAAGTAGGCTCCATAAGCACCTCGATTCAATACGTATCCTAATGTACCACCCTAATCTAAGCCATTTTGCTCACGCTCGCAATGGGTGCGTCGGTGAAATCTCCCCCCCCCCCCCGTTGTTATTCACATGATTGGTCATTCTCAAAGTGAATCCATAATCATTCCCAAATTTCGAGCTTGGGTTGAAGGCTCAACAACTGAATTGCCGCCTTTAATGGTAGGCTGCCAAGAAGCACTACTAAAATGTGATGAGATGTAAATGAATCCGGTCTTCTTGTCATTAAGCGCTAACATATTTGATTGACACCAAGATCTGATATCAACAATGCATGCCTCCATCCTATGCAAGGCAACTACACGGTCCTGAAGATAGAATGTCAGGTATAGCTGAGTATCGTCAGCATAGACAATACACTGGATGCCATGGGCGGCATTGCGGCAATATTGTCTTGTAAGGGGCACTGAACAAGATGAAGGCAATAGGCCCTACAACTGAACCCAGCACTGACACCACAGTCTAGAGTGGGAGGTTGGTACATGGTGTTATCAATGACAACAGACAGAGTCCGGCCAGACCGGTTAAGTAGAGAACCATTCTTTACCAGTCACACCGTATCTTACGACGAGGCGCTCAATCAGCTGTGAATGGTCTATAGTATCAAATGCAGCACTGCAGTCAAGTAACACTAGCTTCTTTGCGGCTGTCATGAGTTACAGACAGTTACAGTCATGAGTTACAGACAGACGATAGTCATGAGTTACAGAAAGATATAGATAATATCTGTAACTGGGAATCCAAGTGGCCAATGAAATTCAACAGTGCTACGCCATGCACGTTACACACAAAAAGAATCACTTGTTGACATCATACAGAATGAATGGTAGTGTGCTCAAAACCACCTCTTGCCGTACCTAGGCTATTTGGGCGTAGGAACAAATAACAAATTAAGCTGGGCAGAGCATATCAGTAGTACCGCATTGAAGGCAAACAAGGTTATCTGGCTGCAACGTCGTAGTCTGTATAGCTGTTCCCCACATGTTAACGAAATTACATACACGACACTTGTTAGACCCAAGTTGGAATACTGTTCAAGCATCTGGGACCAACACCACCAGGAGCGCAAAATAGGCTCGAGGCTGTTTAGCCGAGAGCGACCGGTTTGGTGGGAAAATTGTTAGACGTACTGTAGCGTCGCAGCCATGATAGCGGACTTAACGTGGAAGTCACCTGAGGATCGTACTAGTAGGACCATATCTAGATTAGCTCTTTTATATAACTCCATTCATAAAACGGTAGCCATAAAATACAAATTCTGAGGGGGGATTTTCCACAAGAAAAACATCATCTTTTATTTATCCCGCTGCGAGGAAGGACTGCTACAGATACTATTTCAGGCCTAGGACTATAGTTGAGTGGAACCTTTCACCTGCTACTGTTAGAGAAGCTCCATCTATTAACACTTTTAAAGCAAGATTGAGTGATATGCAACTGTTTCGTTTTTTAATAGAGCCAAAACTAATTAATTTGTGTTCCTCAGCCGCCACACACTTACACCTACAATCGTACATCCCGTTTGTGGAGAGCTGTTTGTAGTATTTAGTCACCAGATGCAGATGCATCATACTTATATTACCTCAATCTACGCCTAGAGTCCCTTTATATGGAGAGTTGCGACAACTAAGAATTTGACGCCATTTTGCATCCAACTTGTAAGACGCGCAACGCAGAAATATATAGGCCTACGCACAACGCATAAACAGTATGGACGCGAGTGGTCGTCACAATAGGTCCTAGATCCGGCCCTCAGGAATGTTCGTGAAACGACGATAAGAGAATGAAAATGCGAGTTGGCTGCGTTTCCCAAGAAATATTTGTTAGCCATTTCTCAAACTCCAAGCAATAGGCTATATGATATCCCACCCTTTTTGGCATTTCGGTGTCAAATTACCTGTGAGGTAGGATGAGCGTCCGGGAACCTAATGATTTTAACGTACGCAGAACGAAAGAGCACGCACGCACCCACTCAAACAGCGCGGAGCGCGTGCTGTGTCGTCATTTAAACCGGTTTTCAATGGGGGCTCGGTGATCAAACGCACACTGGCGTGCGCGTAAGCGTTGGGTGCAATATTGCTCCTGTGTTTATTAGTTTTGGGACGTCATGTCCTAACTCTCTGCAGGGGCGCATCTAGGGAGGGGGCCAGGGGGCCTGGCCCCTCTTCCAAGATGTGTTTGCGATTTTTCCTGCCGATATTTTCTCTCTGCCCTCAGTATATTCAGTCCTGTCTGTCCATCGGTATGCTAGCCTAGACATTCCAATATCGATATTTACCGATATGCTGATGTAAGCTGAAGTTTTAGCATGTATTGATATGTCAATATCAATCGATATTTCGATATTTGCCTTCCGGGCCTCTTGCGAGAAATCCTGGATCCGCCACTGCTCTGCATAAACGGCGCCCTCACTTTCCCTCTGAACTTTAGTCGAATCCACAGAATTATAAAAAAATCTGTGGTCGAATCTAACTAACGTAATAAAAGCAATCAGAGGACGTGGAGATCAATAGGCATGCAACTGAGTGGAACAGGGCCATCTTTTTCTAAAAATATATACGAAAGTCTTGGTCACTTGTCACTTGTCTTGCTCACTTGTCCTGATTCTTGTCCTGATCCTTGCAATGGCGTAACTACCCAAAGCAGCGCCTAGGGCAAATACTGAAATGGCGCCCCCCCCCCTTCCCCCCGCATCATACTACCAGTTCACTGGGGAATACAGGGCTGCAACATTCAGATGTAGCTTTGCGTGAGATTGTTTCGGTATACCATCTAAGCGAAGCTCCACCATCGGTTGGCGCGTAGCGCACACGAAAATGTTGATAAAAAAGACCTCCCAGATCGCCAGAAATGGCACTTAGAAGTGCTATCTTTGCATTTCCTATTTCATAATCTCATGTGCAAAAACATTGATTTTTGCCGGCGGCGCCAGGGAACGTGCCCTGCCTGCCCCACCCTGGTTACGCCACTGGATCCTTGTCCTGATCCTTGATGTTTGTATTTCATTGTTATTGGATCAAATATATAATTCTATTTCTACTGATCTTGATGAGGACCCAAGGGTCTGTGGTTGGTCCACTGTGTCCACTATGTTCACACGCCCAATAGCCTGGTGATATTCTGATCAAGCACGGTGTTCAATATCATATATATGCCGATGACATACAGTTGTTTCTGTCATATGACCCTAACATTCCAGGTGATGTTGAGTGCGCACTCTGTAGACTTAAAATGTGTGTGAAAGATATTGAGTCATGGATGACACAAAACAAATTAAAACTTAATCAGGATGAAACTGAATTTCTTATTGCCTCGTCCCCACATCAGTATCGTTTATTACTTAGAGAGTGCTATCCTCATACTTGATAACGGGATAAACATTCGCCCTCCATCCTCTGTACGATAATCTAGGCGTTACCTTCGACAAATGTATGAATATGAATGAATACATCACTAATTTATCCAAATCTATTAATTTCCATATCCGTAACCTGAGTCAAATCCGCAAACACATTGACAATGACACTTGTCACAGTGCGGTCAGATCTTCAATTTCGTCTCGGCTTGACTATTGCAATTCACTGCTCAACAACACTACCTCCAATAATCCCGATCGGCTTCAGCTTTTACAAAACAAAGCTGCTCGTTTAATTTATCAAAAGCCTAAATTCACCCTTACTTCTCTTTTAATAAATGATCTCCACTGGCTTCGGAATCCACAACGCATTCAATTCAAGACCCTCACTTTAACTTATAAATCACTTAATAATGGCCGTGTTTTAGTCGACTGTTAGTTCACTGTTAATAGTTCATGGTCATATCCACACCATATATGGTATGACGATGACCATATATGTCAACTAACACGGCCACTGAAACTCCACATTACTTGAGTGATTTGCTGAATATTAGGGAGTCACACTATAATTTCCGTAGCTCGTGCCGCAGCACGCTGGAAGTGCCTCGCACCAACATGTGTGCTGGCGATCGTTGCTTTTCAGTCACTGCTCCCAAGTTGTGGAATGCGCTCCCGGACCAAATAGTAAATACTACTTCCACAGCTTCTTGCAAAAAACAACTCAAAACTCATTTGTTTATATAATTTGTGTTGCACTGTTTGTTTGGTTCCTTGTTTCTCACAGCGCTTTGTATCCTTTGGAAAAAGCGCTTTATAAATGCAATTATTATTATCATCAACAGTGCTCCAGATCAGTGTGACCACTCCCGATTTGGCAATTTCCCAAGATCAGGCCGCAAAAAATCCCAAGGACACTGTATAGTGTACTGTCAATAGGCCTATCTAGTGATGAAAATACCCTATTTCCATAGAAAATCCCAACATGCCCAAATATAACACGAAAAGACATACCCCAGATTTTGGGATAAATCCCAAGGAGTGGTCATGCTGCTTCAGATACAGTTATAACAGAGATCGCCCTGCTCCACCACCAGCTGTATTGACCTTGTCTCTATGCTGGATACTGGCGGTGATGGGAATAGAGAGATAGCAGGGGCAATAATTTACCCCCAAGTGCTTGTAATTAGGGTCCGGTTATCCTAGGTTCAAAATGGGCATCCATACGTATAACAGAAATAGACGTACAGTACGTGTTGATGCAGAGCTGTGTACAGTATACCCTTCAACTGCTGCCATAAACGAAGCCATACCACCAGAGTTTACGAAAATAGGTTCGTTATGGTAGTAGCATGGTGTAGTGGTATGAGGTAGCACATTCACAGCAGAATCCCGGGTCCAATCCCGAACCTGGCTTGTCAAAAGCTGTTAGAACTGCCGTTGTTGATGGTTTCGCAAGTTCTGGTTCAGTTCGACAGCTGTACTGCAGTTGTTGATTTCATTGTAATGGGAAAGCAATTCATTTGCCAAAATATGTTCGTTGGTTAGGCTCGGCACGGCTGCCCTGCAATGATGACGGACAAGTCGCTACCACCTCTCTCAGCATTTAGGAAAGTGGCTAAAGGCTGAGAATCTCACTCACATCCATCGGATGGGGACGTTAAACGGCGGTCCCGGAAACAGGATGGGATTGTAATAGTTACATGCCTGCCTCGTTATGCTCCGAACACTCTTCGAAAAAAGAAGGCGAGCTATTGCCGGTGTTCATCCATGATCACACTTGGCTTCCGGGTTCCTCGATGAGCTTCAGTTGAGCTTCCTAAACTAAATGAGCTATTCTCATGTTTTGCATTGCTGATAATTACTGATAAAAGGGGCACGTCGTGTTTTTTCCAGCCATTTCTCAACAAAATTTGTGAACAAAGTTTTCTGCATTACTTGGTTGCTTGTGTTGAAATTAGCATAGCCTGACAAGTAATCCATTATGGATTGACAACATGAAGCACCTAGCTGTGGATGCCACTCTGGCGCAGAACCATGAGACCGTAGTGGCCAAAACAGTCACCAAACGGGACACCGGAAAATTAGCGTTGGACGTGGCAAGGGGGATAAAGATTAGGTCCTATTTCATTCTGATTTATTTTGGATGAAATACGATCGGCAGTTGGGATGCTTCAGATTGGCAGAGATTTTCACGTGTGACCTCGGTTCAGAAGTTTGTGCGAGGCTGTTCTAAGAGAGGCTATTCAAATTATTTCATGTGGGATTCTGCAGACGGGTATATCTGATCATATACTGTCATGCCAATTCCTGCTATTGTTATGGCTAGTGTGCAAGAAACCTGCCAAGATTTCTAGTCTGCAGGTGGGCAATACTCTTTGTCCTATACAATGGGTCATAGTTATTCCTCCAGAGATGCACTGGAGAACAATGCTGCTATTGTAACTGGGCCCATCATTTTATTAACTTCATGTTCATTCTTGTTAAATATCTTTTTCATTGGATAAATAATGACCTGCCAAGGCAGGCAGCACTGATATGTATTTGTCCTACACAATAGATCATAGTTCATTCTCCAGGGGTGCACTGAAAAAACAATGCTACTATTGTAACTGTGCCCATCAGTTTAGTAAATTCATATTCATACTTAATAAATGTCCTTTTCATTGTATAAATGATGACCTACCAAGGCAGGCAGCACTGATATGTCTTTGTCTTTAATACACAATGGGTCATAGTTAATCCTCAAGGGATGTACTGGAGAACAATGCTACCATTGTAACCGAGCCCATCAGTTTATTAACTTCATATTCATGTTTGTTAAATATCCTTTTCATTTAGTAAATAATGACCTACTAAGGCAGACAGCACTGTCTTTGTCCTACACAATGATTCATTGGTAATCCTCCAGGGATGCACTGGAGAACAATGTTACCATTGTGATTGGGCCCATCAGTTTATTAACTTCATATTCATGCTTGGTAAATATATTATCATTTTCTAAATAATGACCTACCCAGGCAGGCAGCACTGATATGTCTTCGTCCTACACAGTGGGTTATTGTTAAACCTCCAATGATGCACTGGATAACAATGCTGCCATTGTAACTGGGCCCATCAGATTAACTTCATATTCATGCTTGTTAAATGTTCTTTTCATTTTGTGAATAACAACATGTGTGGTTGTCACCCCAGGATTTAGGGCGAGATATTGCTTGCGCCACATCTAAACTTGCCTAAACTAAATTGATGTGAGCAGTAAACTGTATTTGTATAAATTGCTAACATATAAAAGCTACAGAAGCATCATAATGCATGCATAAGAGTCAATTACAAAACAGCTCACCATAGCAAATCTAGGGGAGTTGCTATGTATGTACTCCTTTTCACTTTTCAAATTTAATGGACATGCTATCCTACCTCTAGGATAATGCTACAAGGATGCTGTGAAATAGCAGGAATATAGAAGATGAAAATAAAAATAAGCTGGTCCCAGATAAAGTTGATCCAAGGGGTTGTAGTGTGCGGAGCACAGTTCTGAACGTACACCGAACATGGCCTGGGCTTTGGTCCTGAAGTGGTGGTACAGTCACCGTGGATGGAGAATAATACGTGATAGTTACGTCATCGTCCTTCTCGAATAGCCATGACTGATTTTTTTTTTTATTTGATCAATTACGGTAGTGCAATGATTTGTGAAGTATAATAACAATAAAAACGAATTCCAGACTCAAAATCACAATTAACAAAATATAACAATTAACATTAACATCGCACCCCCCTTCCCCACCTCTCCCCCAATCATGTACGCTCTAGATCTAGTGTTTCATCGGTTTGAGTTACAATTTTGTCCTATTTCGCCTTCCATCAGTAACTGTATCCACCTCAATGATCTGATAATGACCTGCCTCCAATTTAGCCATTCATCTGCAATGAACTGGCAATTTTACCTTCAGTGTGCTCATTATAAATTGCTTCTCACAGTCAGATTTACCACCACTCATTACACACGATGGGCCTATTGCATTAGGTTCATCACAACCAATAATTAATGGCAACACTGACCATCACATGACCTAAATAGGCCAACCCAAAACGGCGTGACGGAGGGACGAATAGGAATATAGGCTTGTTCCTTTCGGGACCAGCCATAATGGTAACATCTTGATATCACCTATGTTGTGTTCTCATTCTCTCTTTAATTTAGCCCTGGTGTCATCGTGACCGACCTGCAGAAACGTGGTGGACTGGATGAAGAGAAATATGCAGCAGTAAGTGGCTTCTTTGTATTGAAGACCTAACCTATGCTTGCATATATTCACAATGGCAATATTAACACAAATCCAGTTTGTCTGTTCACATACATGCAGTGGCAAGTGTTGCCATTTACCCAGCATAAGCTGAAAGTTGTAGGCACCAACTTATTCCCAGAAGCCTGTAACTGGCATATGCAATGTTAGTGTATTTATTTCTATATGCATGTGGTTATCTTACCTG
Organism: Psolus chitonoides; assembly: GCA_027564615.1. NCBI lineage: Eukaryota > Metazoa > Echinodermata > Holothuroidea > Dendrochirotida > Psolidae > Psolus > Psolus chitonoides. The sequence continues at coordinate 568 of JAODUJ010042591.1, read as the reverse complement.
TTACCTGTCTTCTTTGTTCCTCGTGGCACATCAGGTTTCCACAATCAGTTAGTTAGTTAGTAAATCATAAAATGCCTCCCTGGAAGTTTCTCTGCATAATTTGACCAATTTGTAAAGGAATCAGCATTTAAATATTTTGCTGTTCTTGCCGAACTTTGTATAAACTGACCATGGTCACACCGGGGCTTGAAATAAGCGGGAGCACAGAGGCGATTTACCCCCAGAAACCCATTAATTGCCCCTGGCTCTTGCTAAAAGCTTACGAACCAGGGGTAACTTTCCCTGAAAATAAACCCTAGGTTTAATTTTCTTGGATCTAAACCCAGGGGTCCACTTAACTATTTCAGGTAAGCAAGACCTTTCTGATATGAATATAATTTTCCAACATAATTTGTCATGATAAAACAAATTAAACAGCCCCTTGGTTCCTCAAAATTGCCCCTGGTCCCAAGTGAAAGCCAGTGTACTAGGAGCAACTTTTTTGTAAAGTTGCTCCTGGACCCCCAATCTCTTATTTCAACCCCTGGGTCACACCATACCTCTGGGTCTACGATAGCAGACGGTACAC
>JAODUJ010042480.1:0-12227 GCA_027564615.1 Psolus chitonoides | reverse complement strand
CGTGTAAACCCTCCGTTCGTGTATTGTGTTGATAGAATACCAATCAAACTTCAACTTACTAGTAAGTCTCGTTTAATCGTTATATTTTTTTGTATAAGAAGGCTAATTTTGCTTCAACTGAGAAGAGTTTATATAAGTTTGATATAAAACTGACTCCTGACTATATCCACACTAAGTCCATTGATGAGCTAATCAAGGAATTGAACCAAATAATTCTGAATGCCATGAATCAGAGTATCCCCTCCCAAATGGATGTTGATGGAAGTTACCTTGGATTGACAGTTCAATTAGGCGCAGCATCTGCAAAAAGAAACGGATATGTAACAAAGCTGAGGAAAGCGCCTACTCGGTTGGCTGGGACCGCTTTAAATTGCACCACAGGGTTCTGACCGGAAAGTTAGGAAAGCTAAAAGTGCTTAAATGGAAGACATTATCAGTGGCTCCCTGCGAACCAATAACACAAAGCCCTTTTTGAATTTCATAAAATCCGGTAAGAAGGAGACTTTAGGTGTTTCAATGCTGTCTTCTGGTGATGTCAAAGTTAGCACTCTTAAAGAAAAGGCAAATGCACTGAATGGGCAATTTAGTTCTGTGTTTACCAATGAGGACTTGGTAAATTTTACCGACATGACGGACTCTTGTATTCCTAACTTGCCTAATATTACCATCACTCCGCAGGGTGTGGAGAAACTGTTGAAAGATTTGAATTTTAATAACGCATCTGGACCGGATGCTATTCCTTCAAAAATTCCACGTGAATGTGCGACTACTTTAGCACCCGTGCTTACGAAAATGTTCCAGAATTTTTTGGATACAGGATGTTTACCATCGGCTTGGCAAGATGCGAAAGTAACCCCGATGTATAAGGTAAGAGATGTAACCCAGGCTACTCAGCAAACTATAGACCAGTTTCTTTGACATCCATACCTTGAAAAATCCTAGAGCATATTCTTCATATTCTTCAATCAAGTGATACAGAACTCCTCCAAGAGGATCTTAATGCCCTTGTTAAGTGGGAAAAGGATTGACAGATGTCTTTCAACGCTTTGTTTCTAAATGCGAGTAACCCACAAGAAGAAACTAATTGTAACGAAATACAAAATGGGTAATTCCATTCTGGAACAGGTGAAACATCATCCCTATCTAGGTATAGAACTCTCCGATGACTTGAGTTGGTCTACGCACATTGACCAGATTACAGAGAGCCAATATGAAGTTGGGTCTGCCGAAGAGAAACATACACTAATGTAGTAGTAGCACCAAGTCCATAGCTTACAAGTCACTAACAAGACCAAATCTTGAGTACTGCTCAGCTATCTGGGATTCTCATCATAAATCAGATCAAATCAAACTGGATAGAATTCAGCATAGAGCAGCCAGATTCGCCGTAGAGGACTAAAGTAGGGATTCTAGTATTACGAAAATCCTTGTTTATCTTGAGTGGGAGACCCTTAATTGAGGACCGTAGGAGTAAATCTCGGCTTTTGACAATTTATAAAGAAACCCATGGTTTGATTCCGAACAACATCAGTATTCTACTGCAATCACCAAATTCAACCAGACATCACAAAACCAGACAAACATGGATATTTAATTACAATGTCATCACTACCAATAAGGACTGTTACCAGCATTCACTTTACCCTAAGACGATACTTGACTTGACACAAATATCATAAGTGCACCTGACGTTATCACCTTCAAGAACAGGCTTGAGGCAGTAGATATAAATGACCTTGTGGGAAAAGCTCATTTTATAATTCAGTTGTGTTTTGCGCTCACCCTTACCACGTACGCGATAACCAGCATTGGTGAGTGTACGTTACGTGACAGATACAGATACAGCTACGCCAGTTTCAATCTCCGCGTAGTTCCATGCAGAGGTCCTACACAGAATCATTCAATAAGTCCTTTCTGGATATAGGCGTAAAAACGAGGATTTTTGACATTTTCAACAATATCAAAAAACGACAAAATAGTTCCAGACGCCTTTGATACATTCAGGTCAAAATATGCATTTAAATAAATAAAATATGTCTTCAGTTCATAGGATTAGCTTTGTGCCACATGCATTTTGTACTTCTTATGCTCGGAGATAAGGATGACACCTCCAAATTATGAGCTTTTATAGCCTCTCAAATGGCCTGGGAATGGCATATGGGCCTATGCATGAAAATTGCTCATCTTTGCGAGATGACATGTAACAAAAAAAGAGTGTGATTTGTTTCATCTTTCTGTGATATTGCCCTTTTTGAGAGGGGTGGTGAAAAAATCCTCACCAAATTTGGGGGTGCTGGGGTTTTCAGCATACCCAAGCCATCCATGACTACTGTTATACCAGTGGATAAGTTATACCCGTGAAATAAAATTAATAAACTAATATTTTACTTGCAACTTCTGTAAAACATCAATGGAATTGATTTATTCTTTGCTTTTATATTGATTTTCCATTATGAATGTGAGCAGTCATAGAAACAACACACTGTAGAATAGGTCGCCAGATTTACACCATTGGGGAATTCATGTGACCTCCATCGATCTGTCGATTATTCCTTTCATGAGAAAAAATCACATGCAAACTGAATAAACTAAAAAAATAAGAAGTAAATATCTCTTCCAAAAAGATGTTCAAAACTAATGATACCATGAAAATATATTTTATTGACAGATATTGTCATTTTATGGAAGGGATGCTGACCACCCTCTCACAGGGGGTGCTGAAAATCCCATCAGTTTTGGAGCCAATATTCAGTCTCCGGTTGATATATGTTCCAAAGATTGTACCATATTACGCAAAATACTAATTTATCTTCATATCAATCAAACCTGAAATACTCGCAGTCATTAATACCTTTAAATTTTACTTTTTCTCCTGAGGTGCTGAAAACCCCCTCATTTACCCTATACTTATGTCATACTCAACACAAAACCACACAATTTAGACGCTTGTTTCGCGCACGATATGGTTCCACTTTGGTGTTTATATGTACACATTTACGGTTACATTGCCTATCCTCAATTGTTATGCAACTGGGTGTAGTAATCAGTATATACAACATATAGTTACAACTACCGGGCCAATATCAAGTTGTGTCCATTGTAGACTATTGTCTGCGGGTCTATAATCAAACGGAACCTATTGCCTAGCCCCATATTATATTTTGCATGCATCCAGGCAGTAGGATTGTCAACTTTTTGTAGGTCAACCACCCCTCGCCCTCCCTGTAGCTCCTAAAAGTGCATATGGGTGTTAACAATACGTCGTGAATTGTGTCATATGTTGTTGCGTTATATCGCACTTTTCCCCGATATACCAGTAGTATACCCAAATAACCCATACTGATCTGATATTTCTCGTACAGGGGCAATTCCGTGAATTAGTAAAACCTCAAGCAAAATCACATTATTGACTTTTAATCACTGGAGATGTTTCAACTAGTCTTTCTTTCATGGTACCCTATGGATATTGACATGAATTTATATTTAACATATATTTTGTTTAGAAAATCGATGCTACATACTGCCCTCTATCAGTCAAAAACTGAATTTTGGTCAAAAACTTCAATTGAGCAGATTGTACACTTATAGAAAATGCCACATTTGAAGCATTTGTAACTTGGTATTTGTTGTTGATTGAACTATTGAACTTGCATTATTTAATAGCAGAAAGGTAGAACTTGCAGTACAATACATTTCATGAAGATGTGATTTGTTTTATAATATAATAACGCTACATTTATTTGTGACGATTTGCACGCGTACGCCGACACCGAAACAAATGTAGGTCCAACACCAAACAATTTACATGAATATTTCACAGTTCCAACTAGTCCAGATAATTGTGTGCTGAAGTGTACTACTGAACTTGTTTGCTTAGTACATATAAAATATCTCATATCTAAGTAATCACACATTAGAGATATTTGAGAATAATTGTGTTTTTTTTAAGTGTCATTCCGTGCGAGTATGTCCGACACCAAATACATAAGTGGACCTATTGAACCCTGTTCGTAGAAAATATCGAATATTCGTTATATGAGTCAATAGGTATACCCATGGAAAAACTTTCCCCAACCTAGCATCTCCAACTGAGCAACGTTAACACATCCCAAAATTGTCTGAAATGTACGTCCAAAATACGGAATTGCCCAAAGAAATAGAATAGATCTCAACATGTTTGCACCCACTCTAGCCATTTTACACAGTTAGCCTACATACATTCGTACTTAATTTCCTGTAAACATTTTCTTAGCATGACATTTTTGGAAATTTGTATAGCCCAGTTGCCAACTTGCCATATCTTCCTGAACCTGTCACACTCATTCTCATACGTCTGTACGTTGGGCTATTTATATTCTTTATATTGCCTCTATATTGCCTGATTTTCCTTGTCTGCACGTTGGATATTTCTACGTACATAACACGATGTTTTTTCCGTACATCTCTTGTCTTATTTGTTCGCAGTCGTGCCACTTTCTGATGTGTAGGGCCATTCATTTTTAGCGCCCTCCGCGCGCGGTAGGCTTCTTTTCCCCTTAATCCCATGGCGCACAGATTCCTTATCCTATACAGATAGTATAGTAGCCTATACAAATATTTTCCCGATAATTGAGACTTTTCTATCTTTTAAAATTGGAAGGTTGGACAAGTATAGGCTATACTTTTTCCTGCAGTTTTTATTATAACAGTATTAATAAGGAATTTATTCGCGAGATGTACTGTCGTCTTTGTTATCTACGAACACTGTATGCCCATGTAGGTACTATAATTTCCTTAGTAATTAGGAAATTAATTAGTGCTGCCTTGCGGACGCTGTGCGAACGCGATATCGCGATTGGTAAAAATGCCGCGTGCTTCACCTGCTTTCTTCCACCCGGAAAGCCCCCTTTCAAATCTAAATCCGCCCCCTCCTACCTATCTAGATTCGCGATGCACATTTAACATGTGATAACAAATGTCAGTGAAAGTCATACTGGTGGAGTGGAGGACAAATAAAACATCTTCCACCCTTACGGAATCAACCACACGTCCATAAAAACGTACATGACATACATCATTAAAATCTCGAATTCCTGCAAAAAGTTTTCAAGCTCGAACAAAGGGCACAAAAGATGGACTGAGAGTTGCTATGAGGTTTCAAACTAACTACATCTTAATATATTGGAATAAATCTACTATCATAATTAATGGGCAATGATAACAACATGAGAATAATACGGGGAACCAATTACAACATTATTCATTTAATTATCTTACGGCGCCATATAATATATAATTCGGGTGAGTGCACTTATATGGATGAACCGATGATCGGATATCTTGAACAGCTGTCTCCAATCCATGCAGGTGGTGGTAGGCGCGTACCGCATTGAACAGCCGGTGATGCGTTCAAGACGACGAATACAGCGACGAGATGGTAGTACTGGGAGCTGGCGAGATCCGGCTGATATTATAATCTCCTAATTATTAACATGGTGAGAGGCAATGGTCCTTCATCAAAGCGGATAGGCTAATCTCTAACTCAGTGGGAAATGGAACAGTAAATAAAGGCTCATGTGAGTGAGTAATATATGCTACGTCACGGGCGACGACTTCATATTCGTAGAAGCGTCCGCGTCAAGTTCCACGTCACGAGCAGTGACATCAGTCGTGCGACATGCGATTGGTATAAATCCGGTGAACTTTGTCGTAAGTTAATATAAAGTTCATATATTAGTAAATAGGATTTCATAGCACTCCTCCTCTTAGGTGAGAAGTTTGGGATTCAAGAACAAAACTTTTCTAGTTCATTCAACAATACACGGATTAATTGTCTGCTATTATACAAGTGCCAGTGTTGGCAAGAATGAGCTGTACCACAAGACATGACGGACGCTAAGATTATCTCTACAAGAACAACTACAGAGGCATCTCCATCCTCAGCGACGTCGACAAAGTTTTGCTCAGGTCATCTTGATCCGCCTGCAGAAGCTAGCAGAACGCGCTACCCCGAGTCATGGTGCGGCTTTCGAGCTGAGAAGTCAACGGTAGACACGGCCTTCTCCCTTCGCCAGGAAAAGGGCAGAAAGCCGCAGATGTCCTTGTACATCGCTTTTATTGACCTCACCAAGGCGTACCTGGTCAGTAGAGACAGCCTTATCAAGATTCTTCCGAATATTGCCTGCCCAACAAACCTGCAGAGTATGATAGAATTCTTCCACACTGACATGAAGGGACAGTGCAGTTCAACGGCAGCTCCCCCGGAGCCCTTCGACATTTGTAGCGGCGTGAAACAATGTTACTTTCTCGCTCCCACAGTCTTGAAACATGCCTTCACCACTGGAACAGAAGGGATTTACCTGCGTACCAGATCAGATAGCAGGCTGTTCAACCTTGCCCGCCTCAGAGCCAAGACGGAGGTACGCGAGGTTCGCATCAGAGACATGTTATTTGCCGATGACGCAGCAGTCGCGAACTACACTCAGCATGACTTCCATTCACTGATGGACCGTTTCTCTCAGGCCTACAAAAACCTCGGGCTGACCATCAGTCTGAAGAACACAAACTTGTTTTCGTCCATCAGTTCACCTAACTCGGCTCTACCATCACCGAAAATCTATGCTTGGACATAGAGATCGACGAGGGGAACGGAGAACGAATCCTCAACCTTCGCTCGCCTCACGACTCGAATGTGGGCAAACCCAAAGCTGACAGTGAAGACAAGGATGGCAGTGTACAACGCCCGTGTGATCAGCACGTTGCTGTATGGCAGCACGACATGGACAATCTACACCTTGAAGGAGAGAAGACTCGACACTCTCCACCTGAGAAGACACCGCCGCATCCTGGGCATATCTTGTCAAGACAGAGTGCCCAACACCAAGGTCCTGTCACGTGCCGGCCTCCCTAGCATGTACACCCTGCTCAGGCAGCGCAGATTGCGCTGGTTATGCCATGTCCATCGCATGGAGGATGGCCGCTTCATGTAGGACATCCTGTATGGTGAGCTGGTATCTGGGAGGAGAACTATACTGGCCGATCCCAGCTGCGGTACAAGGGTGTATGCAAGAGAGACATGAAGGTCCTTGACATCAAACATTCAGTCATAGGAAGGACTTGCAGCTGACTGAACGATGTGGAGAAGTACCATAAAGGCAGGGGAAGAGAAGCGGATGAGCGCAGCAGAAATGAAGCGGGCCAGCAGAAAAGAAAGGAGCGCGGCAACTCTATCAGCTCAGAGACCACACATAGTTATGACTTTTGCGACAGCAACTGTCATTCTCGCATTGATCTATACAGCCATAAGCGACGTTGCTCCAGCCGAGCAGACTGTTATGACAACTTAGATGCATTATCCACAGTCAACACTCACCGACGGTGGCATAGATGATGATGATGATGATGATGATGATGATGATGATGATGATGATGATGATGATGATGATGATGATACAATCGAAATAATTGTTCTATTTTGGAACATACATGTAACAAAAGCAGCAATGAATATAAATTATAATACAAAACAAATCAAAGAATACATTGGCTAAACATATGTGATCAACATATTCAAACTTTAGACAAAACATCAGCAATGATATTATCTTTACCACGAATGTGACGGATATCTAGGTTATACTGCCGAAATATCAAACTCCATCGCAGTAGACGTTTGTTATATTTCTTCATTTTATACATGAAGGTTAATGCATTGTGATCAGTGAACACAATAATGGGGAAGGTGGAAGATCCTAGGTATACGTCAACATTTTGCGAGGTGAGTAAAGAATAGTTTTGCTGACAATTTGTAAACTTCTTAAAAAAGTAGCAAACGGGATGATCTACACCTTCAAAATCTTTCCAGCGCAATAAGGACTCAGTAGAAGTGCTTTTACTATACACTGATCGTTGTGTTGCCCTTAATCCGGACCTGCTTTCAAGCCTGCGTAAGCCTAGTGCCTAGGGCCTACGAAACACTTGATCCGCGCCTGGGCCTTTACCACTTCGACCCTCGATACCCTAGGTAGGCTACACTAGTGCTGTGGGCCAACACCCAAAACAGTTTCATAGGAACCCCAAGCAGACACACAATACTGGAAAACGGTGATAGAAAATCATATAAAGTTTGGCTAACGGCCCGGAATCTCTGCAATATATTATATTTATATTCTGTCTGGACTATGCTTTTATCCACTCCGTCAAACACTAACTGTTCAAAATGAAATATATGAATGAAGTTATCCAACGCCTCCTTGACACATCTGCCCCCCACCCCCAAGCGCTCCTCCTCTTACGCCTTTTGGTTTGGAAGTCGAGGGGGTAACTAAAGGTCTAACCTGTATGAAAGCATATTGGTTCGGTTGAAAGAATGTTTCTTGCCCAAAACTCTGCCATATACAAAATAGTTGTCATCTTCTCCTGCAGCAAAATCCTCGGGGATCTTTCTGCAAATAAATATAATAATATCATTATAGGCTATAGCCATATGTCCTTAAAAATCGAATTGATGAACTTGAAAATAATGTGCCCCCCCCCCTCCGCCAATGTTTCTCGTCCCCGCCCGCATCTTGGTGGCAGCCTCCTCTCTTTTTCCTAATCTTTGCTATTGTACAAACAACACGTTGAAAAATTGCCTAAACAACCCATTTTGTCCACTCGAAAACCTGCAGACGTTCCACATGGAACTTTAACCTAAATGTTCACTCTATACATGTTTTATGTAGGTCCTACTAATATACAACTAAGCTGACCAATAGTGCAGATTTCGGGTAGATTTGGGGTGAGAGAAAAGGGCCTTTAATTTGCTAGTATGGAAATATAATCGTTAATAAATACCAGCACGGTCGGCAGTTATTTCTATTGGGAGGAGTCCGTTTATCATTACAAGCTAAATGAAAGCTAATCCGCCACTGCTCGCAGCGCATGGAAATACATTTATGTATACTCTTAATAGCCGTGTTAGTGTTCTGAAGCCTAAAAACCTCTCTTAGTTCACCACTGGGCGACCCGAAACTCAATTGACAGCTTTGGCATAATGTAATATGGGAGGCCTCCAGATGTAGAAGGCCCGGGGTACTTATCCCCGTGGTTCGTTTCTTCTTTTTTTGTTCGGTGCTGGAGTGTGCTTTGCCCCACTCCAGCTTAATCTGCTTCGCGAGGCCCAAATCTGCTCCTTAATGGAGTATGGTTGCCAAATTTAGGGGTGGTGCTTCCTTTGCTGCCCTTGACGTCCTTGGGCGCCTTCAGAGGGAGGCTATTCGTCTTATTAATGAATACTCTCTCACCGCCACTCTCCCGACTTTGTCTCGCCGTGGGTCGGTGTCTCTCCTCTGTCTTCTCTGTCGCTGCTTTCGCGGCCAGTGCTCCTCTGAACTTCGAAACTATGAAGACGTGCGTTTTCGTCTGGTCACCCTTCTCGGTTGCGTATCCCTCACCATTGCACCGACCCGAAACTCAATTGACAGCCTGTGCCCGTTCCTACTTCAATCGCGCTTCGCGTGCCTGTGGTGTGCTCCCCCAGCGTGTGTTCCCACCCACTTTCAGTCTTTAATTTTTGGTGTCCAATATCAACAAGCGGGATCTTTCTTCTTTTTCCTAGCTCTTTGTGCATGATGGTTGCCTCACTTTTGTGTGGCAGCTATGGGTTCGCCCTTCCCCATGTCACTTTGTTAAAAAAAATAGCCAACAAAAATAGCGTAGTGCACCACACGTGCTATTTAGATGACTACGGTTGAATGATTTTGATTGTCGGCGATTCTCTGTATAGGGAACCTTGAGCAACGCCACGGTAATCAGAGGCCCATAAGGCGATCGTCTCTTGGGACGTCATACATAAATGAAGGAAAGAAAATACTTCATGCACGCTAAAAATGAAAAAGTCCCAAGAAGTGCACCCCGATCGGATCCTGGGATCAGAATACAGTTAATACCAACGGAATGATGGGAAATTCATGTGACGAGATCAATTCGTCCCATAATTTTCGCGTAATGAATTCAAACTTATGGAATCTTTTGTGCGCCGATACTGGCTAATTTCACTGTTGAAATTGAAAACAGTGGGCCTACATAATTTTTTTAATTATTAAAACGTGCACCCTTTCAACCGATTCCAACCATAAACGAGGTAATACTGTCTTGAACTTTCGAAAGGTGAACGCCCCATGAAGTTTGTTAAAGATTGTAGAAGACAAGTTACATTAAAAATAGGAGAGATTTATGATTTTCCAACACAGTTAATGACCTTGCTCAGAAAGTTGCAAAGCCGTAGAGCGCTATGCTCACATGTATATGTTTGAACTGCTAGGAACTGATACCTTAAGGGGCGGACTGGCCAACGCGGAAATTTCCCGGTACCCCACCTATGTCGGGGACCTCTGGGGCCCTTCATACCCGAGGCGGTGGTGGGGGTGGCTCTTTTCGATATATTAGGGGCCCTCATAATAAAATTTCCCAGTGACAATTTCAATGACACAAATCACTTCTTCGTCCCTGAAAACTAGCAATGTTTTACTCATATATCAACTATAATTCGGGAGTACTTGACGAATGAAGTGTTGGATTTTTATATTTCGGCTGACCAGTTTGCGCAACTGGTACAATTTCATTTGGTTTTCGATTTGTTCTTTCATTTGATAGCACTAAATATAGGCTATGTTGAATATTACTGCTATATCGTTCAATGACAAAACCAAGAAAGTCATTTACGGTAACTTTTGAGTAAACCCCCAAAACGTGTAAATCTAGCCAAGTATGTGAGGATCTTCAATTATTTTATTTATTTAAAATATGTGTTCACCATATGAGGTATCATGAAGGCCAATGGAACACAATTGACTTATTACTAGGCTTTGGATTTGTAATTGTAATCTTACTAGTTTTTGCCATTGTTATATCAAGCAAATGGACTCACCTGTGCAGATACCCGTATGCACAAATAATGAGGCATAACCTAGTAAGTCTCCCCCACCCTTCCCCCATTCCCCCAATGAATTAATAGGTGTTGTCATTGAACGCCAGATTGGTGAAGAGCCCCGGCATCTTTCTACTTTGTAACCTGAATATCCCCTATTAGATTGTAACATTTCAGGATGTAATGTCACTGGACCATAGTTGATACCTATGGTGCCTCTTGTATTGCACATGTAAGGAATACCTAGAAACTTGGATTATTTCACAATTTATATAAAAAGATCTGAATGGAGAATATCCCCTATTTTTACATTTCAGGATGTAATGTCACTGGACCATAGTTGATACTTATGGTGTGCATCCTGTATTGCACATGTAAGGAATACGTATAAACTTGGATTATTTTACATTTTATATAAACAGATCTGGATGGAGAATATCCCCTATCGTAACATTTCAGGATGTAATGTCACTGGACCATAGTGGATATCTATGGTGCCTCTTGTATTGCACATGTAAGGAATACCTAGAAACTTGGATTAATTTACATTTTCTATGAAATGGTAAGGACATTTCTAGAAAGAAGTCATATATTAATATAGGAAATGTGGCGCATCTGTTCCCTTGTACACTAAAAAGTGATAAATTTCAGACATGGTCATATCTCCAATACTATATCTACAATAATCAAATTATATACCAAGGTAAACTTGTCCTTCATTGGATTGAAGAGGGGCGTGTTGGCCTAGAGGTAGTGCTTGCGACTCTCGATCTGAGGGTTGTCAGTTCGAGCCCCCCCCCCCATGGCTGCTGCGTGTGTCCGTGAGCAAGACACTTTCAATTACACCGTCTGCCCCAGCCCACCCAGTAAAAATGGGTACTAGCTTCAGCTAGAGGTTATCCAGCGATGAACTGACGTTCCATACGGGAGAGTTTCACACTCTCGTCAGCTACACGTCAAAGCAACCGGATTAGGGCACCGGCAATACGAGCTTTATACGGGCACGGGAGAAGAACTGTTCTTCCAAGAAACTAACCTAAACTTGCCCTTTATTTAATGACGAATTTACCCCCTTGAAATTTCTGTACGAAATATGAAGCTGAAGTGTACGATAAACATCTTCTGAAAAATTCATCCGAAAACAGTGTTTCCTTCCTGAAATATACGTGTTTGAAACTCGAAGAAAGGCGCTGCCATTTTTGCATCAAATGTATGCAAACAGACGTAACCCTTTATGTACCGCCCTTTTCCATACTTTTACAAGAAAATTCCCAGAGTTACAGAAGTCATCAGAAACTGTTTTATTAGATAGAACAGGGCAACATCTATCATCCCTATT
>JAODUJ010042369.1:0-12228 GCA_027564615.1 Psolus chitonoides | reverse complement strand
CATCCAAACCGCAGCTCAAATTGTCGTCCAAGAGACTTTAACTGGCTCCGAGTCTGAGTCTGAGGCAGACTCGGTTGCTCCAATGGAGAATGGTTCAGGGCTCCATTGAATGAGCCCAGGGATTTACTTGATTGGTTCGACGATCCCGAGGAGATTAGGCCCACTAAGGAGCCCTCCACATCCTTAGATCTTTCATCAATGGAGAAGGGTCGCTTGGTCGAAAGCGAGTCAAAAAATAACTCAGCCATTACGTGCGTGCCTGATGACTTTCTTGATGGGGCAGATCCTAAATCATCGGTCGCCATGCTCAGGAAGACGCCCAAGCTCAACGTTGCCAAGAAACCGACATTCAAAAGAAGCGTTTCGGCTAGAGGAAAAATAATCGAATTTATTGGCTGTACAACCCTTGTCCCTCATTACCCTTAATGTTAATGGTTTGAGGAATATTCAGAAAAAGCGACAGGTGTTTCAGTTATGTAGGTTGCTCAAGGTGGACGTCGTTCTCTTGCAGGAAACTCACATAACTGGTCAGAATGACGTCCATCTTTGGTCGTATGATTGGGGAGATGGCCTTCACGCCTCCTTTGGTTCAGGAGCATCTTGTGGAACTGTCACCCTTTTGTCTCCAAATTCAGTCAAATATGTAGGGAAGGTCGAAACAGATCATGTGGGCAGAGTGGTATCTTTACACCTCAAGCTGCCGCAGGGGGAACTAGTTGTATGTAACATCTACGCCCCCAGCCGTCCCGCGTGTAGGAAAGAGTTCTACACCGTATTGCCATCCTTTGTGCCTGGAAAATCAAACTGTGGAGATTTTAATTGTGTCCCAAATATAGCGGTGGACAGACTATCGAGACATGCGTCTCTCTGTTCCAGTACGGGCATGCAAGAATTGAACTCCTTTATTGAGCAGCGGGATCTTTTAGATGTGTGGAGATCACAGAATCCACAGACTGTTGCGTACACGTGGCACAGGCCTGATAGTACTGACGCATCTAGGCTGGACAGGTGTTATGCCCCCCGTAAGTTTGTATATAGAATCCCGGAGTTTGATAGTGCCATGCCCTTTATCCGATCATGACGCATTAGTTCTGTGCATACAGCTACCAGAGTCCTTTCATGTAGGGAAAGGTCTCTGGCGTCCAAACACTGACATCCTTACAGAACGAGATTTTAGGACGCAGTTTACCGAAATGTATAGAGGTTGGCAAACTCTGAAGCCGGCCTTTCCAAACATAGTTCTTTTGTGGGACGAAATCACGTCCTGCATCAAACAATTTGTGATTAAATATTGTGTTGAGAGAGCTCACCGCCAGAGGGAGAGGTTCCAGTCTCTTTGCATTAGAGCAAGGGATGGTTCCTTGTAGTCCGATCTCCATGCACTCCAAGAGTTTTTGGATGACAAACTTCACGGGGCACGGGTTCGTGCCAGAGTGCAGTTTGTGGAAGCGGACGTTGGTGTGGTGTTGTCCTGGAGGATCCGCAGGCGATTCTTGGGTATTTCCGGTCCTTTTACATGGACTTAGTCTCCGAGGCAGTCGTTCGTGTGGATCTTCAGGATAATTTGTTGTCTAACATCGATGAATCTCCCCCCGTGTGGTAAAACGAGGACATTGGTGTCCCTCTATCCGTCGGTGAGCTATGGAAAGCATTGTCTTGTATGGAGAAAGGTAGGTCTCCCGGTCTTGACGGCCTCCCAGCGGAGTTTTATCAAGTTTTCCGGGGGGTTATCGGTGGAGACTTGAGGGACGTGTTTGTCGCCGCTTTCGAGTTAGGTATTATAAGCCAAGCACAGAGGGCTGGGAATATTGTGTTGCTCCCAAAGTCTGGGGACCTTGACCCTAGGAACCGGCGACCTATTACCTTGCTTAATGTGGACTACAAGATCCTGTCCAAAGCATTATGTAATCGGTTAGCTTTGGTTATGCCTGATATTGTGGGTCTTTTGCAGACTTGTGCTGTGCGCGGCAAGTGTATGCAACACAATCTGTGGCTGATGCGGGACTTGGTTGAGTTAGTTAAGGATCGTGGTTTTCCTTGTGCGTTGGTATCCTTGGACCAGGAAAAGGCCTTCGACATGGTAAACCCTGATTACCTGTTTATTCCTTCGAACTAAACCCTATGTTTATTCGATGGATTTCACTGTTTTATAATGAGGTTTCCAGTACAGTGACTGTAAATGGGTTGGTTTCTAGTCCCTTTCCCGTTCGGAGAGGGGTCAGACAGGAATGCCCGCTCTCTCCGCTGTTATATGTCTAGCTGTTCAGTGAAACCTTGAGCAGATCTCTGGACAAATGTCCATCCTTTCGACCTTTCAGCGTGCCTGGTGGGGCATTAGTAAATGCGTCCAATATGCTGACGACATTACGTGTGTGGTATCAGAACTGACCTCCTTCAGATCTTTGTCGGATATTTTGACCACATTCCAGGATGCGAATGGTGCCAAATTGAATGAATCAAAGACCAAGGGTCTGCGTCTTGGGAGGTGGCGCTAATGTCAACTACCTTTTGGGGCAACATCGTGCGATGACATGAGGGTTAACGGTATCTGGCTTGGGTATGGCGCCCCAGATGATCACACCTGGACAGAAAGAGTAGGTTTGGTGGAGGCTAGGCTTACCAGCTTTAGTAGGAGATGGCTTTCTCTTCTGGGGAAGATTACAGTTATTATTATGTTTATTGTCCCTCTACTTTGGTACTCAGGCACTGTAATTGCCGTGTCGGAGAGTACCTTGGTGCGACTGGAGAGGGTGTTATTTTATTTTATTCGGGGAACCTCAAACCGAATCTGTCAAAGCGATCAGTGTTGTATAGGGACACTCTTAACGCTGGGCTCGGATTGGTACACTTGCCATCCAAGCCCCGCTTCCTCCTTCTGAAAAGGTGTTCGCTGCTTTCGAACATCCTTCTCTGCCCTTTGCCGCATTCGTTACATTTGGGGAGGCTTTGCTTTACGTCCCTTTTGGCCTGATTTGTTTTGAAAGAATCGGCCAAAGGTTTTTATACCCAACAGGGGTGTACTCTCAGATTAGCGATTCACTTAGTAAGATTAGAGGTGAGGGTGGTCCAGCAGTAATGTCGGTGTCGAACCCTCTACACTGTATCCGCTTCCGTTTCAGCCTATGCTTTCGCCTGATGGACGGGCCGCGGTCCCCCCAGAGGTGTGGCGGTCTGTCCATTGTAAATTATTTGGAAGTCGCCACGGTGACTTGGCGTGGAGGATGGCTCACGGAGTCCTTGTACCCAATTCTTTTCGACTCCGTGGGTGGGTACTTGGTGACGGGGTTTGTCCTCGTGGGGGCTGTAGAGCACTTGAAACAGTGCAACACTTCATGTTTGAGTGCACCTTTGTTGGGCCGGTATGGGACTGGTTCCAGTCGATGGTTATTCGTTTTACTGGGAACACACAGTGGGTGACAAGTATAGAATATGCTCTCTTTGGTTTGTCCCCCCCCCTCTCTGTGCTCAGCTGCGCTGCAGAATACGCTGCTGCTGATTGTCGCCACTGTGAAGTGGCATATCTGGGGCAGCAGGTGTCGTTTGATTTTTGACGGGGGTATGGGTAGAGCCGAGGCGTTGGTCCCCCTTGTAAAGAGCGACATAAAGTTGCGAATGGAGGCGGACCACACTCGGCTCACCTTTGCTGCCTTCAGTAGACGTTGGCGACTGGAGGTGAGTGGAGGTGGGGTGTTTTTGATTTGGGGGTCTTTGTTGTTTTCTGCGTGTTAGTATACTCTATCGAGATGGTGTGAGCATCTTGTTTCAGTTTTGTATTTTTGGTGATCAGGGTTAGTTTGTAGTAGATTTGTTGTTTTTGCCGTTAGCCCGTGTCCGTTTCTCGTCACGTAAAAAGCACAGCCCTTCGGCCTTCCTCTTTGTTGCATTTGTCTTGGGCAACTACGTTATCATAGAACTGGTTAACTAGATTATCGGAAGTTGAAGTGTAGGATGAAAAATTGTGCCCCGAAAGCGATGTTTTTATTATAACATCTCAGGCTTGTTCCATCTAATAATAATAATAATAATAATAATAATAATAATAATAATAATAATAATAATAATAATAATAATAATAATAATAATAATGTACATTTATACCGCGCCCATGTGACACAAGTGTCGTCAGAAGCGCCTGACAAAGCAAAAACATTACACATTGAAGTGACAATTAAATAAGTAGGGTTTGAGTTGACGTTGAAAGCTAGACATGTTGCTAACATTCCTGAAAATAACAAGGAGAGCATTCCAGAGTGCTGGGGCAGCAATACTAAAAGCACGTATATTGTAAACAATTCCATTATATTTATGAACAGACAGTAATAACTGGTTGGAACTTCTCGTAATACGCACATTATCTCAAGTTAAGGACCTGGTCAGGTAATCAGGTTCACACGTAAACACAGTTATAAGCAAATCTTCTGGATTCAAAATCAACGCGATTTAACCGGGAGCCATTGCAATTCCCTAGGTATTGGGGTCACATGATCATACCTATTACAGCAGGTAATTATTTTAGTTTAGAAGTCATGTTCTGGATTTTCTGAAGACGATTTAACTCTATAACCCATAGCGGTTATTGGGCAGGTGGAATTTTCGCAACAACGACCAAGGAGCCGCTTAAGACAACCCCGTATTGTTCGCGACATCCCGGTAGCGTCACGCCACAGCGCCCCAGAATCTTCCTGATAGATGTATCCTCTCACTACTCGCAGTTTCGAGCGTGTCGTGGCCAGGGGAAGAGCTGGGGTCACATACGCCCCATACATGGTCTATAGGGTTATACTATCCCTGCTATGGATATTTGAAGGCAGGCAAATCTCTGCCAAGCGCATGTCTTGTTTCCATGGTCACTAGAGACAAAGTAGTATTTCTTCATTAACTCTATAACCCATGGCTGTTGTTAGGCAGGGGGAATTTGCGCTACAATGGCCGAGGAGGTCCTTAAGACAGCCCCTATTGTTCGCGACAATCCGGTAGCGTCACGCCAAAGCGCCCCTGAATCTCCCTGCTTGATGTATCCTCTCGCTACTCGAAGTTTCGAGCGTTTCGTGGCCAGGAAAGAGCTGGGGTCACATACGACCCAGACATGGTTTATAGGATCATACTATCCCTGCTATGGATAGTTGAAGGCAGGAAAATCTCTGCGAAGCGCATGCCTTGTTTCGATGGTCACTAGAGACAAAGCAGTATTTCTTCATGAACTCTATAACCCATGGCTGTTATTAGGCAGGGGGAATTTGCGCAACAATGACCGGGGAGGCGCATACGATAGCCCCTATTGTTCGCGACATTCCGGTAGCATCACGCCACAGCGCCTCTGCATCTCCCTGCTAGATGTATCCTCTCGCTACTCGCAGTTTCGAGCGTGTCGTGGTCAGGGGAAGAGCTGTGGTCACATACGACTCAGACATGGTCTATAGGAACTGCATCAGGAACTGCAGAAATCCAGCCTAGAAGTAATAAAGGCATGGACAACAGTCTCAGTGGCCGTCTTAGTAAGGTACAAACGGATGGAATTAATATTTCTTAAGCTAAAATAGCGGCAAGCTTTGATGACATTGGAGATGTGGGTATCCATTGCCAAGACAAAATTGGAATAAAAAGGGACTCCAATATATGGCAGGCCCAGGATTTAGCCTGAATTTTGGGGAGAGAACCAATAATTCAGTCTGATCGTTATTAAGTATAAGTTTATTGCTGAACATCCAGTTTCTGATATCAGAGAAAGTAGACTGCAGGAGATCAGTTTTGCTGGAGATATCAGGATTGTCCAAACCTAATTCCTATCGAATTTCCTCGTTTCTGTCTTAGTAGCTAAGGCCTTTCGTAGACCCCTTGCATTCACCTTCCGTACGTCGCATCTCCCCCTTTACCCTGTCGAGGGATCTTCTTTCCAGTGTAAGAAGAAGTAGACCTGTATCTTCACGGATTTGGATCTCTTTTTTCGGTCTTCTTCTCGGTCTTGCTTGAGTGAAATCTTTTTTATAGGCTTTGTACACGTAACTGTCCTCCGGTCTTCTGATGACGTGTCAAAACCAGCTCAGTCTACGTGACTTGATGTGATCTATGATAGTGTGCATGATTCCCGATCTCCCAATAATGTCAGTGTTTCTAATTCTGTCAGTAATAGTAATACCACGGATAGATCTGAGACATCTCATCTCGAATACTTTCAGTTTTCTTGTGTCCTCAGATTTTAGAGTCCACGTCTCCGTAGCATATGTGGCAATAGGCAGTATAAGAGCATTGTAAAGACGGATTTTAAGAAGATTAGAAATATCATGTCTGTCCCAAATTACTTTACGCAATCTTCCAAAAGCTGTGGCTGCTAAGGCAATTCTTCTCATAACATCAGCAAAGGTGTCTGGTACTACACCACCGAGGAAAACAAATTATTGGACATGATCCACATGTTTACTCCTATCATAATACTGTCCTATGATGTTGATAACACTTTGCATTTACCTCCGTTTATTTTCATACCCCACATGTGCGAGCCTGTTCTAACTCCCCAAAAGAAATCTTCAGTTTGTTGAATACGGTCGATGTGAGTGTTGTGTCATCTGCGTATCTGATGTCGACAGAAAGTGTATCTTTCAGCTGCAGGTCTTGGTCTGAGCTTTTCAGTTCTTTCATGACAAATTCCAGAAAAATGTTAAATATGGTCGGTGAGAGAATACAGCCTTGATGCACGCCCATGTTAACCTTCAACCATTCAGTGATCTGGCGATCAATAACAATTGCACATTCAGTATCTTTTTATAGTGCTTCTACGATGTTGACTATTTTTGTGTCCACTCCAATGGCAATCATCATTCTCCACAGTGATTTCCTCCACACAGTTTCAAAGGCTGATTTGAAGTCAACGAAATCAAAATGTAATCTAACTTCGTATTCTCTTGCTTTCTCAATGATTTGCCTTACAATAAAAGTGGCATCTACTACGTCTCTTACCTTGTCTGAATCCAAACTGGCTGTTCCTCATTGTCTCATCTGTTTTCAGCTTCATTCGATTTAAGATGATATTACTAGAGACTTTGCCTGGGATACATAGGAGTGAGATGGCTCTGTAATTTGCTGGGTCTTTTCTGTCTCCTCTATGTGTATGGGTGTAACTAGCATTCTGGACCAGTCCCTTGCGGTTTGTTCCTTCTGCCATATTGCTTTAAAGAGTTTTTCTAACATTTGAATCATGGGGTCACCTGCTACTCGTAGTACTTCCGCAGTTATAGCATCTACGCCATGTGCTTTCCGGTATTTCATGCTTCTCAATGCCTTGTCAATGTCCTCCTTTGTAATAAGTGAGTGTGTATCAGTGTCCTGTGGTGGTGCTCCCGGTATTTCGTTGATAGCAGTTGGATTGTGAAGAAATTCAGTATTAGGGTGTTGACTGAAGTGATCTTCCCAGCAATTATAACAAATAAACGAGACGTAGTTGAAGTTTGATTGCGATTATACGTGTTTTGCAAATTTATAGTCATGAATAGCAAACACGAATCGTACATCAACAGTAGCCTATGAGGTTAACTATTGTTTTACCTAATAGGCTTTCTAAATCTTCTGGAACACTTCTTCCATTTATAATAAGAATAAACTAATGTTCAGTCTAATAATGTATTATTAAAGTCTCATTTTCACTTTTCTGATCTAATAAAGTAATGAACTTCCTCGAAGTATTTTTAATAATGAAACTAATATGTTCAGTTTAATAGTACATTTATCGATCATTGCCACAGTTGATTGTTCAACTTTGAATTCTGTACTGATCCTAATATTGACACTGCATTTAATCACTGAACCATCATCATGTAATTATGTTGACTAATATAGAGTCTCATGTATCAACAAACTCCGAGTGCAATAGATGTTTGCGAGTACTATATTGTCTCATACGGGCTCATTGACAAGAGGTAGTTATATCCCCGTCCACACAACAATAGGCAGAACTATTTGCATTCCATATGATGCAGGAAAGCAAAGGTGATATTTTGATATTGCGCCGGTATTTTGATGCTACCGGAAACCAAAATATAAACACATTAATCGGCTACTGATGATTTGCCGTACTTGTACCGTACTTGACTTAGTCAATACCGATAATGTTTAACTCTAAGAAATCGGTAACCGTCGTTATACTGCTGCCATTTGCCATTCATATAATCAAGAAATATATTTCCAACAATTTCTAGTTTGTGGTTTTGCAATTCATACCCTATGATGTGTTATGCCTGCACAGTGTATTGGTTTAGATTGGATCCAAATCCAAGATGCTCAATATAACCGATGCAGCAGTGAGTAGTAGTGTGACTATATTCTTAAAGAAGGCCTGAAATCCTGCGATAAATAGGATAACATATTCGCAATGAAAATGCTTTTAAATTTAGATCAGGCTTACTGGTATCAATTTTGCAGTAAGTTGCTATGTTTTTGTTCAGTGTGTATAGCGATATCCCAGTGAAAACAGGCCGACAAAAGGACTAATAATTATTAGCCTACATAATTTCTCTGTCACTATACGCAACTATACGTAACCGTATTCATAGCAACCCCATGCCAATAACAAATACGTTTGCTTGGCTAGGTCCGTCCAACGCCAAAATCACCAAGTAAATCTGTATGACAAACAGGTACTGTGAACTTACAGAAATTGCATCTTGCTATATTATGGGGTAAACAATATAGACTCATATATAGCCTAAGCTATTAGTAGGCCTATCAGTGAAACTCCATTACGAATGGCGCTCACAAAGGCACTATATCAACATCATAAGTATATGAGTGAAGTTGAAGTTGAAGTGAGATGTTCACCCAGGCTTTATAAATACGAGCTAATACCACGGCGTAGAACCCTCACACTACGAACTACGCCAATGGGTAATACCAATACTCGACACCATGTTCTACATCGGGCATACTTGTAATAATAGATGCAGGCCTTTTAAGGGCCAAATGCCGAGTAGGGGAAAGTGGGGTAAGACGGAGCATCGGGTAAGACGGACACCCGCATTTATCTAGAAAACTAAACACCATAACAACTTAAAAACATTCAAAATTCAATAACAACATGGTCCGAGGATCATATCAAAATATATCAAATATCCCCATAACATTCTGTCTTTTATTTCAGTTATAACAATAGGTAGTTGGTTGATATTATAATCAACATGCGTATTTTCTGAATACAAATCATACAAAGCTGTTCAAAAATTGGTGACTGGTTTTGATTTATGTATAGCGCCCTCGTAAACACTATATCGAGCTCAAAACTATGATTGGCTACCGTGAGGGGCTTTGATTGACACCTGTTCTGACTGGGGTAAAACGGACAATTGGCAAATGGGTCAAAACGGACCATGTCCGTTTTACCCCAGTCGAAATTGCGTGTACTGTTGGCTATACTATAAAGACTAATCTGTATAAATATATTTAGGGATAGATATTGGTGGGATTGCACTTGAAAATAATCACAGTATACTTTGGGGTAAAATACGTCGACTTGCAAGCAGGATTCCCCCCTCATCCATTTTCTTCCTCCTACCCCAACCCTCTGCTCACCACTCACAATTGACCTTCTCCAGATTTGTGATGGTAATATTGCTGTCATTACAAATTGGTTTTATTACTGAGAAGTAGCCCAAATGTTTGAAACAACAAATTGAAATCATTTCTGGGATCCATTCATCCACAGCGGTAAAGTAAACACAGACCCTATTTCCAGTCCATAGGATCCGTTTTACCTGACCCCCAGGGTAAAACGGACCCCTGGTTAGTTTTTTAACATCTTGAAAAATCTTAAATTGAAAAATTACTCTGACCGAAAAAACTTCATCAATACAAAGTTTTGATGTTGACATGATATTATGGCAAAAGTTACTCTAATAGTAGCACACAAAGGCACATTTTTCGCTCCCCACTTTCCCCTACCAGTCGGCCTAAATTGGTTCGTATTTCATATTTCCAGACATACCTACAACCCTACAGTTGTAGGGGAAAGATGTAGGACTATTTAGTGAAATTCAGACTGACAAATATTTCAGTAAATATTTTTTAGGAGTGTTTTTCAGTGTAGTTCGCTATTTCGCGGAACTGGTACATACACTAATGTAACACGTAGAATTTTCTCGTTCACAAAAAATGGAAAAATAAAAAGTTATCTATTTTAGGGCCTAAAACTACTCGATTATGGTTTAGTGATGTGTCCTGCATCAAATTATCGAGGTTTGAGAAAAAAAGTAGAAAAAAGGGTAAATTTGGGCCTATTTTTTGAGAAAGAAAACAATTCTCAGAAATTGGCCTATAATTTCACTTTCTTGATTTGTTCAGATTTTGTTGTTGTACGAAATATGTTCTTTATTGTTTTGGCTTACCGAATTCCATCACAGCAAATGTTTTAATTGCTTCCAGATAACCTGATGATTTTGTACACATGATTACCCCCACATTCTCGAAAAAGGGTTACGCTTGTGGGAAAAATATACGCTGACAGGCCTGATAGCTTGATAGCGTGATAGCTAACCGTCAAGATAAAGCCAATACATAACATATTTTAGGAGTCTGTAATGATGCTGGTGTATAGTTCCAGACTGTTGTAGCCATGTTCGTACCCATGCAGGCTGGGTCCTGAGGAGGGGATGTACCTCAGGGCATAGCCTACTTAGTTTGAACACTTCCATTATCAGAGCAAATTTCTTAAGGGCCGTGCCCCGCCTGCATGGAATTCCGAGTCATTTTAGAGGCCCTTCCTTCCGAATCACTTAAATTTCGTGGCATTGGGCCTGGCTATGTACCCGATACGCACAGCTGGTATATGTTAAACAGGTTACAGTACTTACTGTGTTACAGTTAGCTAAGGGTTGGCGGTGTTACAGTGTTATTATTATTATTAACAGTCCAGTAATTACTATGTAAAGAGTTAATTTTGCCACAGTAAGTACTATGTCAGCTATGTGCGTATTGCGTATCAGCTGGGCTATGGCCCTATAGAGGTCTTGCATATGATGTCACACGTATGCAGACAGCGCCCTCCAGAGGGACAATGTAAACATTACCGTAGAGGGTGCGGACTGTCTATGCACAATACAATGCACGTACGTTCGGACCTCGCGCGCGAGGGTTAATTTGTTTACATTTGTCCCCTGGGAGGGCGCTGTCAGCACGCTTCTGTGACGTCAATGCAAGCTCTTTATTAGATAAGATATAGCGAATTGGGTTCGGTCCCCGAATTTCGTTAATTTCACTCACCCGATTGAAAGTGTGTCGGTATAGAATAAATGCACAGTAAAAATACCGAAGGCGTAAGAGGCTCTAGCCTTCATCGATCTCATCAGATTATAGCCCATGTAGGCTACGATATAAGTGCATCCTAAAATGCGTCTGGTAGAATTGTCTTTGGGAGGATAAGTCGTTGCCCACGTAGCATGCAATCCCTCTATTTCCATACTCAATATTCAGCAGAGAGACAAGGTCAATACGGCTGGCGTTGGAGCAGGGTGCAGTGTAGCCCCGGCGCCAGGCGGACGTGTATTACTCCTGCACCGGCAAGCTGCATACGTAATATTAGAATATTGAACATAGAATATGGAACATATTAACACCTGCCAGCCTGCCATGACGAAGGTTAGGTGCAGTGTATCACCATAGTCCGCCATAGCCACAAGGGCCGTCGACGTTCAATTGAATGAACATAAAATTTAATTTTGGCTGATAATCTGAGAGGCGCCACTCCTCTTCAGACAGTGGATTTCCCAATCCAACCTTTCAACGCTGAGCACCTAGCAAGGCGGCAGTAGGTACAAGTGTTAGGTCTCTGGTACCGGCTAACTGACCCAGCTTGGGAATCTGACCAAGTGCCATGGCCAAGTACCGTAGTTAGAGCAATGCAGCTGGTTCCCAACGAGTCACAAGGCCAAAGCCGCCCAACACGGTAGAGGTGAAGTGCGCAGTGGCGTGCGCAGGATTTCAGAAATTGTCAGGGGTGGTTGTGGCCAAAATCTCATTTCCATTAACTGACCTCTTCTCCCCGAACTTCCCATTTTTCTTAAATTCTCTGACTGAGCAACTGAGAGGGGGAGGAACATGCCTCCACCCCTTGCGCACGCCCCTGAAAGTGTCATGCCTGAGAGCACCGTGCACTGACCAGACTCAGGGATGGTGCCGGGATTCCCCGACGGGGTCCGAGCTTCCTCGACAGGGGAGGGGGGGGGGGGAGGCGAGCGATCTCATACACAC
>JAODUJ010042258.1:0-12230 GCA_027564615.1 Psolus chitonoides | reverse complement strand
GGGGGGGGGGGGGAGTATTCTGTATCAGCTACTGCACCATTGGTGCTCTTGTTGGATGTTCTCACACAACTCAAAAATATTCGTATTTCCACTAACGTCTACACCAAACTTGCCGACCGAAACTGCTATTTAAATTACACCAGTTTTCACCCCACTCACATTGAAAAGTCCAACATTCACAGTCAACTCCTTAGATACGAACAGATCTGTTCGGAAAATTCCGATTTCATTCAACAATCTACTACCCTTATTCACCACTTGTTAAAAATGGGGTACCCATTTGAACTACTTGATTACCTTCCGTCGTGTTAACCTACGTAACCGTGATGACCTACTAAACTACAATCAGAAATCTCAACCAGCACGCATCCCTTTAGTCATTAAACATGACCCTGGTCTTGACCCCCTTTCAGAGGAAATAAACTTTTCCTGGGGAATACTCCAAAGTGACCCCTCTCACTACGGGTAATCCACCACCCAAGTATGAGAATGAGAATGATCTGAAGTTCTGTCATTCTCTTATAGTGATTACAAGAGGCATCACAGACACACACACATACACACATATGACATTTACTTGGGTGAGCGCTTTGCGCCAAGGTCCCCTGTTGGGGTCCAGGGGCTTCGTGATGGTACATGTTACTGATATAATGTCTTTTTGCCACTCATCCACGATGGCGACGATTATCTGTACTGTAAGACATAAGGATGTGTAGCGCGTACTAGCGGAGCACAAGAGCGGCAATTAAAGCGCGTCAACTTCAATCTCGAAAAAATGAATATTATTCATAGTGAAAATGTACATGACTGCATCATTTTTTCTACATGCCTCTAACTATTGGGGGGGGGGGAGATTTGATATTATGTTCCCCCCCTAACAATATTGGGGTAATGTCCCCCCCCCCCCCCCGTGGTCCCGCCCAGGCGGGACCAAATATCATTTCGCTGAAAATTACTCGTAACCGCGTGCTCCTGGCAGTGGCATGGTGGATTGATGTAGTACTTGGCACATGGATTGTCTATAGTATATTATTGATCCCAATTGATTTTGTTGCCAATCTCTTTCATATTCATGAGTGGGCGGGGGCTAAAAGCAATTTCTTTAAATGTAAATATTCAATTCAAATAAATTTACTTTCATTTCAGTGCAAAAAATGTACATAAATATATAATATCATACGAATAAATTTATTCTATATGAATTTCATGAATAATATATCAAATAGTTAACTTCAAACAACACTGAAATGAAGGAAACCAGATAACAGTTACGAAAAACTTATACGAAGTTTAACCAACGAACAATATAGAAAAACACCTAATTACCTAATTAGGGAGTGTGGGGGGGGGGAGGGGAGGGGGGTAAGCAACAAACGGAAACTACAAATCAATAATCCTATAAACTACAATAAGCATGATAAGGTTTAGCAAATTTGGTAAGGAATGTTAAGGTATTGTTTCAGAATATTTTTAAAGGTGTCTATAGAACGAAGTTGTTTGATAGCATTGGGGAGCGAATTCCAAACATTTATCTCAGTATAGAACATACTTTTTTTCGCAGCTCCGTTCTTGGTTTAGTACTACGGATTAAAGATACACTCCTTGTATCATGATTATAAAACTCAGAAGTATAATGTATTGGATAATTTATAGTGTAGGTAAAATCATGTTAATTGTAAGACGATACATGAAAAACTCCTAATTGCATGTGATCAATGTTATAAATAGTCATAACATCCAAATTTCGAAACGAATGGGGTGTTTGATCATTGAAACCTACGTTACTAATAATGCGCATAGCCTTCTTTAGAAAAGTGTATACATTCGTTTAGAGCATAATTGTGGCAAAACCTCATACAATATTAGCACAGGAAATTATTGGCAAAATTAAAGCATTATGTAACAAAAGAATAACTTTAACAATAAGGACATTACTAAGTAAAACATAGCTATTTTATTGCACACATTGTTTATACGAAATGTCCAGTTTAAATTCTCATGAATAGTGACTCCTAAAAACGTAGTTGAGTCACTCTCTTTAATGCACTATTATTAATTTAAATTTTCACTTCTGTTAGATTCTTTCTCATAGAATGAAGTCAAGTAAAATTTGTTTTATCAGTATTTAGAGAGAGTTTGTTACTACAAAACCAGTCATAAACAGAGGTCGTTGTTCACTTGTATTGCCCCTTCTATCAACTCGTTATGCTCATAAAGAATGGTCGTGTCATCAGCAAACTTTGTGAAATCTAACTTAATAGACGATGC
This sequence comes from Psolus chitonoides, assembly GCA_027564615.1. Taxonomy (NCBI): domain Eukaryota; kingdom Metazoa; phylum Echinodermata; class Holothuroidea; order Dendrochirotida; family Psolidae; genus Psolus; species Psolus chitonoides. The sequence continues at coordinate 9,962 of JAODUJ010042258.1, read as the reverse complement.
ATTCAATTAATTAATGTAAATTATAAATAGTATAGACGCTTGATGAACTCCACAAACAACTTTTTGTAAGGTAGAATTTATGCTAACATATTGTGGGCGATGTTTCAAGTAATTTGAAATCCAATTATGTACTCTGCCCCTTATTCCATAGGTATACAGTTTATGTAGTAAAACATTGTGATCTACAGTATAAAACGCCTTTGACAAATCAAGATTAACACCAATAGCGTGCATCTTGTCCTCAAGGGTGGATGTAACTCTATATACAACATTAGCTACAGCTATATACGTAACGTGTTTCTCGCGGAAAGCATATTGATTTTCTAAGAGAATATTGTATTTATAAGAAAATTTGTAATTCTATTATGCATAATTCTCTCTAATAATCACTTGCATTACAAATTGGAATGCAATTTTCTGGGAAAAAACATTTTCTATGGAGATCTTGAAGATGTGAGCGACAATAGGTGCAAAAGACTGATAACGATTTTAAAATATCAGATGGAATTTGATCAATGACCTGTGAAACCTCATTACAACCAGTAGAAGTAATGTACATTATACTTGGAATATAATTTTCTAGAAAATCCATATTATATTAATATCATTATTATAAATTTTTAATGGCCAGTAATTTATTTTAATTTATTAGAAGATGCAGGGCAAAGAGTGAACCCTATGACTAGGCCAAGCAAAGGAAAAATTAAGAAATAGTTGTAAGAGAAAGCTTGTGAGAGATTGTGATTAAGGCGGGTAGCAGAGTGCTGTCGTTCAGAGGTTAGGGGGCAGTTGGAAGATGGAGGGTGCTTGAAACTAAATGAAATATTGGTATCATCTGCGAAAGAGAATACTTGACCGGAGACTGTGTCGAGGAGATCATAAATGAAAATTAGGAACAAAATGGGGAAAATTACGGAGCCTTGAGGTACTTGTGAAACCATGTGGATGTGAAACCATCAACATGAACAGCAATGGAGCGGTTAGAAATCCAGTTGATTAGTGCCGACTGGAGACCAAACATGGGGAGTTTGGCTATGAGACCACAATGCAAGACACGATCAAAATATCTGGAGATGTCAAGAGAAACCACACGGTTTTCACCGCATGAATCTAAAGAGGATGATCAGATATGGGTAACATAAGCTAAAATGTTACCAGTTGGCCTAGCTTTACGGAAGCCATACTGATGGTCAGATAGCAAGCAGTTGTGCTCCAAGTAAGTCAGGAGCTGGTCTGTGATGATGGACTCCATGACCTTGGAGAGCTGAGATGTTAATGCGATAGGCCGATAGTAAGATGGAATAGACTAATCGCCTTTGTTGGGGATCGGAGTAACATGTGCGAGCTCCCATGAAGAACAGACGACACCCGTGGAGTAGGAAAGCTTGTAAAGTTCATTAAGAAAAGGTGCCAGTTCTGGGGCACAATGTTGGGGAACAACAGCAGGGACGTTGTCAGGTTCATTAAATTTCTTGACTTTATGGTGTTGAAGTACTTTACAAACTTTACGTGTAGAGAATTTGACAAGATATATACTGTTTACAGCCCGGGGTACTCCTTAGGAACACTGCCTCCATCATCCACAGTATGATTAGATACACACAACCCGGCAAACGTGGTTGCCTTGGATAGAGGGTCTGCAGGCATGGAATGATCAGGAATATGAAGAATAGGGAAGTAGAAATGACAAAAGTTGAAGGAAATAGATTTGGGCAGGGACCAAGATGAGTTGGGGTTGGAGTTACCCGATCAGTCTTGTCATAGAGAAAGACCCGCTTATATGACGAATGGTGAGTAGGGGGTTGAGGACTTTCATGAGTGAGAGTAATATGACATCGGTCAGAGTGACCCAAGGGAGAGAGAAACAGGTTGCCTGGAAAATGGGCGCCAAGGACAGGTCAAGGATATTCGCACGATCTCCACCACGGTCCGGAACACGAGTAGGGTCAGAAATAATGTTCAACGCTGTTGATATTAGGAGCAAATGCCTCAGCTTCTCTTCCAGCAGGGTTGGTGATGTAAGGAGAATGGGTTAGCCAATTTGTATTGTGGACATTGAAGTCACCAAGGACACAGATTTCAGCATTGGGATTGTTTGAAATGATGAGCTCAACACAAAGAGACGGGTGTACAAACAAGGGATTCACAGCTTGTGAATTAGGAGAGCGGTAAAGAGCGCAAACAAACTTAGGTCTGTTCCCCTGGACGAACTTGAGGAATAGAAGTTGGTAGTCTGAATTGTCGACTTCACAATCGACCAGTTGTGAGGTATGTGTGTCATTGCGGTAAAAGACACATAACCCATCATGGCAAAAAAAAGCCGGGAGGAGTTCATAGCCTGGACATTTGAAATGGGGCGAAATAGTGTTAAGGTTAGAAGGATCCAAGGGACCAATCTTTGTACCAGTGAGGAAGAGAGCATGCGGTTCAGATTGGCGGAGCGACCGCAAATATTGGAGTAGGAACGGGTCGATCGGGAGATAAGACTACCCACCCCTTTGAACAAGCGCCTGGTCCTCAAGGGATTCGTATTATCAATTTATCTGGAACATTTTTATCAAACAAACGATGCTTCAGAGAAAGAATAATGATCGCAACAATTAAAATGACTCTACGTAATAAATGACAATCTGGAATGTCGATATTGAGAAAGCTGGAATGAGATGAAGTACTCACACCAAGCATAATGCGATGCACATGGATTCAGTGGCTATGTCAGGAGGAAAAATTGTAAAAAAATGGACAGAACCAAAATGGTTATTTAGCAATGAAGTTTCCATAACAGATAATCAGCGTTCAATTGGCTAGCAACTGAGGTTCGATCAATAGCTAGATCAGCCCTACTGCGTTGGGACGGAAATCAGACCGAAGGACGGAGAGTAGAGTTTCAGCAAAAGAGTGAAACTATTGGAAGTAGAGCCAAGAAGGTCATTAATAAAAATGAGAAAGAGCGTTGGGGAAAAACACAGCCTTGAGGAACACCAGCATTGATAGAGAAGGTCTCGGAGAGAACACCATTGATCCGGACGGAGATAGAACGGTCGGTGAGAAAACTGTTCGTCCATAAATAGGCTGGGGATTGAACCCAAAAGCAGGAAGTTTGTCAAGAAGGCCAGCATGCCATACACGTTCAAAGGCTTTGGCAATATCAAGGGCAATAACTCTGCTTTCACCAAACAATTCAATAGCCGGAGATCATTGATCGGTAACGAAAGAGAGAAGGTCACCAGTGGACCGGCCATGACGAAACCCAATTGATGGTCACTAATCAAGGAGTGCATCTCCAGAAAATTCAGAACATGCTTGTTAAATATGAAAGTACAGAAGTGATGGCAATCGGCCTATAATTGAAAGGGTTGGATTTGGCAACTTTCTTAGGCACAGGACAAACATGTGCATGCTTCCAAACAGTAGGGTAACAAACCGATGAATAGGCAAGGCGGTAAAGCTCAGTTACTAAGATGATGGAATTAGAAGAGAACACTGGCCAGCGAACCATCATAATTCACATGAGAGGGGAATTTTGAAGTACAAAAATTCAGGGATACGGACTTAGCCAATGACCAAAATGAACGCCCATGGCACCAGCAGGGCAGGACGTCAGTGTGTTGGCCATACGCAGAATAAAAGAGTTATTGGCCTCATTGATGGCAACGGAACAACTGTCACGGGCGTTGACATAGTCTTGTGATGAGACAGCCGAGGGAGACGACTTCCAGGCTTGGAACGAACGATTTTTCTCACGAATAGCTGTGGCACATTGTCGGTTAAAACACAAGGGAGAAGATATAGACCCCGATTCCACAGTGGATGGAATGAAGTTGTCCATACCCATCAGAATGATATCTGTAATAGCCAGAGTGGAGGCGGAAGGGTCAGCAGAGAAAGCAATCTCAGCCCAAAGAAAGTCTAAGTAGAAACCTCGAAGACCAAACCAATCGGCTTTAGAGTAATTCAAAAGTATGATCGAATATATTCAGTTGCGTGTGTGAGTGCGTGTGTGTGTGTGTGTGTGTGCGTGTGTTAATTACTAGAATATATAATAGATAGTTGCCAAAATTCTGGCATAAACATCACCTGAACATGATGTCGACCCATAAGGCCACCCACCCCCTTGGGTGAGCACCTGGTCTTCAAGGGATTCGTATTAGCAATTTCTCGGAAAAACTACTTGATTGTATCGGACCAAATTTGGTAGACATGTTGGGTATCTGACCTTGTTGTATTTACCAAATTTTGGTGAGTGTTGGGTCAAAGGTCCCAGAGTTTAGAAGAGGTCAAAAGGTACTATGTTTTATTACCATGATATCTCAAGAACTCTTGTTGAACCATCATCAATTTTGGTGGTACTGTTAAGTGTACAGTCAGGATCGAATTCAGTGAATATGGAAGAGGTAAGATCAAAGGTCATAGAGTTAATAGGGGGAGTACAAAAATGCGTTTTCCATAATATCCCAGGAACTACTCGAAGAATTTGAACCAAATTTGCAGAAGTAATAAATACCCATCTTAGAGCGAAATAATGAAGGTAAACTATACACGTATTTTTTGCAAATCCGGCAATATTGAGTAATTTGACCTAACATCACGTGTAATGACCTCAAAATGATTTCATAATTTTAGTATAGTAGAAGTTGACCTATGTAGGCTACCAAGTTTCATGAATCGCAACAAGCTTTACGAAATTTACCTTAGAAGACCCTTGAGAGCATTATTGGCAATTAGTCGAGGAAAATGATACACCAATTTTCATGAAAATCTAACAATCTTCAGTAATTTGACCTCGAATGACCTCGAATGAACTCAAAATTACCTTCAGACTTGGTGGTAGTGGATGTCGACTAATATATACCAAGTTGTGTGAAAATGCAACAATCTTCACTAATTTTTCCACATAAGATCTTTGAGAGCCTTAATGATGAAGTGATCCAACGATCGGAGGTGTGAGGCCTGGTCGGACTGCTGCCCATTTTTTTGTGTCCATTCGGCAAATAATCAAGGGAAATGACACATCATTCTCATATAAATCCAACAATTTTATAAATTTGACACACGGTGACTCCAATTTGTTTTACCACAACTGTTGACTATATCTACTGTCACGGTGGACTTGAATATGTTTGTATACTGCAATGGGTGCTGGATTTACGGTCAAATTAGGACTGTGCGAGCCATAGGCCATACATGTTTGGGTGGCCCTATTTCCCTACGTACATAAACAATAACATACCGGTTCACTAACATAAGCCTACACTGCGCGACGAAATTTTGACTTTTTAACAAGGTTATTTGTCACATTAATCAACACTGTTTTGGTGTGAAACGAGATCTAACCCGATAAATGATGGAAGGCCAAAAGGGTAATGATAATCTATTTTGTTGCCTCCTTCAATTTTGTCTACTCTGATGTTGTTGTCTCCTTTCATCTTGTTGCCTCATTCATTTTTTTGTGTCGATTGATTTTGTTGTCCCCTTTAGTTTTGTCTACTTACATTTTGTTGTTTCGATTCGTTTGGTTGCCTCAATTCATTTTGTTGTCTCGATCCATTTTGTTGTCTCAATTCATTTTGTTGTCTGGATTATTTTTTTTGCCTCGATTCATTTTGTTGACTTAATCCATTTTGTTGTTTCGATCCTTTTTGTTGCCTCAATTCATTTTGTTGTCTACTTCCATTTTGTTGCCTTGATCAATTTTGTTGTCTCCATTAATTTTGTTGTCTCGATCCATTTTGTGGTCTCCATTGAATTTGTCGTCTCAATCCATTTTGTGTTCTCGATTCATTTTGTCTGGATCCATTTTGTTGTCCAGATTCATTTTCTCTCGATTCATTGTGTTATAACAGCGGCGCTATTCCTAATTGAAAATCTGTGGAGCGCACGCGCGACAGCAGGGCAGGAATCGAATTGGGTACAGTGAGTACTGTAGTGGCCTATGTACAGTATCGTCAATATACCCAATTTGGCGCACCACCCTCCAACCTAGCAACGTAAAATTCTTAGCCCAAAGGTTGTATAGTACTTGTAGCATATCCTAAGCCAGTGGAACTTTTTGTTCAGCCATTAGTGATGATGACAGTTTATATTGATGGATTTTGGTGAATTCCTCTTCGAAAGTTGCAACTCACTGTTGTTCTGTCTCCATGAAAAAGAATCGGAAAATTGTGATGTCGTTTGACTCGCTTTAGACTAGTAGAGGGACTCTTTGTTTTACTTTTAGTGACAGGTTCAATTTAAAGACGGTTGCGCTAATGTTGGTAAAAAATCGGGGAAAATAGGCTACAGAAAGTGTATATTTTTACTGGATAGTTACTCCCTCAATTTGCTTTCATTTCACATAACATATATTATTTGAAAGAACCTGAAATGATATTTCGAGTGGTGTTATTCCTCTGAATGTCAGTGATAAAATAGCGGAGATATTTGCGAAAAACTACGAAAACTGCGCTGATCCCGGTATAACCATGGTAGTCATGCTGTCATAGTTTATAGAGTTATAGCAGTACGACGGATCGGAACGTACGTGTCGAAACGATCCAGGTTCTCCTACCTGTTTACTTAGTTCTCCCTTTGCGTTCACATTAATCGAAATAAGCCAGTTATACCAATTGCGCGATATATTTAATCAACGCACGTCTGCATGCTGTGTCTGATATGTGCATTGAATACCCTGTAACGAACCAGTGCAAATATATTTATTGAATTGGTGAATAGCGCCGCTATTTTACAAAATAGATCGAGACAAAATCAATCGAGACAAAATGGATGGAGGCAACAAAATCAATTGAGGCAACACAATCAATCCAGACAACAACATGAATTGAGGCATCACAATGAATCGAGAAAACAAAATGAATCGTGATAACAAAATGGATCGAGGCAACAAAATGAATTGAGGCAACACAATCAATTCAGACAACAAAATAAATTAAGGCAACGAAATAGATCGACACACATATGGATCGAGGCAACAAAATTAATCAAGGCAACAAAATCAATCGGGACAACAAAATCAATCGAGGGATTTACTTGTGCCCATCGTTTCAATGAACCAGCCATAACAAAACAAATATCATATATCTATATGCTTGATAGGCTGTTCTTCGAAAAAAATATTTGATTGCTCTTAAGGCTAAGTGATCGGTGGTCATCATGCTGATAAGCATTGAGCCAAGATAAGAAATACACTTCGAACAGTTTGACTAAACCTAATGTCTCTAGCATTTGCTTGTATATGGGTATATGTGGTCTCCTTGGTGAATGGACAATTGAGTATGTACCTTAAAATTGAATGAACGTACTCTATTACTATCGATGCAATTGACAACCACTCTCTTGACTGTATGCTGAATGATTTTTCCGAGAGATTTTATTCTCTGAAAAAACAGATGACTTCGGTCTTTGAATAATGCATTAATTTGTTGACGGTTGTTTTATATCATTAATTGAGTTATGCGCCTTGTGCCCACAGCCTGCTGAGTGCAGTATGAGAGAAATTCAAGCCAAGTCTTTCAATTTAGAGGTAATTCGGATTGTGGTATTGAACTCGTTTGTTTTTTAGCAATTGATGAAAGCAAGCGTGGTCATTTTAACAGAAGACTAACAGACATCCAGTCGAATGGTTTGATTTAGCTTTTTGTGATCAATTGAAAATTTGAGGCCTAATATGCGCAGGGGCGTAGCTATGAAGGGGAATTTATTTATCCGAAGTGTCCTCTTGATTTTAGGTTTCCCCAGTCCCCTCTACTGACGTATAGCCTACATGAGAGCAACTGGCGCCTCTCCCCTATTGCCGCCAACATTTTCTCACACAAATTTCAGTACATGAACATATCTGAAAAGATGAAAATGATAGTACCATTTTGTATCTAAGCCCCTTTTGAAAGAAGAAATTTCCCAAAGGGGGTACTTTTAGAACCCTCCCCCACGAAGACCATCCAATAATACTCCCTACAACCATGTTGGCTACGCCACTGCTCTCTCGAATATGCCATTGCTCTCCCGCGCAAAATACCACTCAACGTTTTTCACCAAATAATTCGTAACTCCACGAGCTGTAACCAGCAAAACAACATAGCTCTTCCTAAGTGGAACATATATAGTCAGGAAAGGAGGTCCAGCTATGTCATATTAGTGAATAACATAAGAGTGAATAACTCATGGCTTATTGATGAATCTCACTCCATACCAGAAAACGGTCTCCGATCTCACCCCCCCCCCCAACCTCCCCCATGTTGACAATCTTTATACACCTATGCTTATAGCCTAGGTATACGTACCCGTACGACAGACATGCCTTTCAATTTGAGTGTACTAATTCTTACAATATTCTCACACATTTATTTAAACAAGTATGATATAAACGAAAACCTAAAATTAGACTTACTGTAATAATTCCAGATTCTTTTGACAGGATCGATGTGTCTACACATGCCTCGTTTGTAGACACAGCTGTATTTTCTGTACATTCATAATTGTCTGAAAAATATGACAAAATATTTCATTTTTGAATTTGTTCCTATCATATTTAGATTTTTCTATACCAAGAATAACCTTCCCTGTTATTGCCAAATAATTCAGCTAATTATTACATCTACCATTTAGTTATTGGATACCATGATTACATTTTCAAATTTATGGAGACCTAAATGAATTGACCAATAGGTTACTGTGCAACCTAATAGTACTTATACATATTTCCTTGATGGATTCATTTGGATTATCTTGCATGCACTCAAATGAGCTTCAAACTACACCAATGTTATGTTATTAGTTCTATACGAATAGCATGACATAAAAGGGCTTCTAACTTTAGCTCTTGTTATTATATGGTGGTAGAGTTACTCAAAATGACATATTTATGCATACATTTAGCTATAGGCCATGCTTCTAAATATACAACCTTTGCTTCCTATGAGTTAATGATGGAGTTGACGAACATACATGTTGATAAACATAGTACGGTATGATGAAGTCATGTAAACAGCCATGCTTTGAAGGAAAGTCCAGACCAAATGAAAAACTTCTGACAAATAAGAAGATGAAACACTATATGGTGAAAGTCATATCTCATTAGCATGTTTGGGTATTGCGATACTGATTTGAATTGCAATCGAGCATCTAGCAACATCTGTGATGTCAAGGTTGCACAAGTATTAATAACCTGCTTTTTATCACACCAGGTTGAAAGGGTATGTACAAATTCATAATATTTTTGGAAAATATTATTTTTCAGCATAGTGACTGATTTGTTGAACAAGAGCCGAGGGCTACGTGATTGCCGGCCTTTATATTTGAAACCTGACTTTATTGTTTGACCTCTATTGACTTGACCTCAGACCACAAAGAAAAATGGTCCATGTACTAACTATGATGAACACACATACCATGTATGAGCTCAATTGGATTTGCTCTGTCAAGTTACATTGTTTACAGGGTTTTAACTAGTTAACCTCAGATGACCTTGGACCTCAATCATAAACAACATGGTTCAATTCATGTACTATGATGAACACACCCACTAAGTTTTCGTAAAATTAGGTTTGGCCCCACCCCTCATGAATATTAACGAGATGAGATGTCATATCACCCATACATATACTACACCTCCTACCAATACCCCTAAACCAAGTTTCATCAAATCGGATATACGGTTGCGAATATATCGACATTTGGAGAAATTCACTCTAAGCCCCGCCCACTCATCAATATTCATGAGATCAGTACCGAAATTAATAGGGTCTATCTACTCACCATGGGCAACCTTCCCACCAAGTATGAGACTGATCCAAGGTACCCCCTGAGTTTGCCTCATTACAAGCTAATTTTCGTAAAATTAGGTTTGACCCCGCCCCTCATGACTATTAATGAGATGAGATGTCATATCATCCATACATATACTACACCTCCTACCAATACCCCTAAACCAAGTTTCATCAAATCGGATATACGGTTGCGAATATATC
>JAODUJ010042147.1:0-12232 GCA_027564615.1 Psolus chitonoides | reverse complement strand
TTCAGTGTTTAATTGCTAAACATTTTTTTCTAAACACTTTTTTGCCCCCACTTTGTAAACACGTTTTTTAGAGTGCAGAGAGCTGTTTTTGCGCCTATTGAGCAGTCGCAAAACTATAGGACGTCAAAAAGTGTCTATAGTTCTTCTCAAACGTTATGTTGCGCTCCGTTTTGTGAAAAAAAATATTGTATTGTGACAAACAAATCGTAAACAATGGAGAAATTCAATCAACTTTCGACTCATATGAAATAAATATCGATGTTGACGACCTGCCATTTCCAGTGTAGGTAAATGAGAATCGGGAGAGGGTTTCCTGTGTGTTTTAACTGAGAAGGCAAAAATTCAGTCACTTCTTTTGCAAAAATGAATGCTGGCTTTCCGGTGGAGATACGTAAGGTGTAAATGGAATGTTTGTGTTCACAAATCTTGTTTACAGTAAACACGATAATTGAAACGCCACAAATGGTTTTACGTTAACAACTATATCATTTGACAATTATAATCAGTAAACTATAATTGAGATTTACTTTCAAATAATTATCATGACGATGATATGGTTGCATCATATAAAGTTTTAAAGATTTCGATAAAATGTTTTTTTGGTTTCCAAATATACTTCAGATTTGGAAAAGTGTTCTCTGACCTTGGCAGAAAAGCTTGCTCTATAATTACATTATATGTCAGCTTAGGATAAAACAAATGTTATGAATTTGTACTAACAATTGTTTGCCTACTACAGACAGAATCACTGTTAAAGTGGCATGTTGCGTTTCTCGCTCATTTTCAAACAAAATTTGCAAACAAACCGTTTTTTGCATTATCTGATAACGTGTGGAAGAACTAGTAACCGACTGCGTAGCATATTGGTTAGAGCATCCGTCTCCTAAGCCGGTATGTCCAGGGTCGATTTCCAGGCCGGGTCGAGTAGCCAGAGATCTAAACATTGGTATTTACTGCCGCCTTGCTTGGTGCTCAGCGTTAAAAGGTTGGAGTAGGGAAAATATAGGTGGTAGAAGTGCTTACACTTCGCCCGGGGCAGTACCACCGCTCTCCCATCATTGATGACGATGACCAGTTCAAGTAATCACGGTTGAGATGCCGGTCTCTTTACTTAGAGGTATGAGCTGTCAGCTGGAGGCATGAAATGTCATGGAGAAACCTCCAAGAAATATCATTATCTAACAAGCAACCTCTCTCCTTATTTTCCCCTACCGGGTCTCGTATAGGTTCGTCCTCTGTCCGGCATCCTCTGATATTTTTTATATATAAAATGCATGATTGGACTCGGACTTGACTCGAACTCGGATCGCAGGACTTGGAATCGGCTTGGACCGCGGGGGTATTTGACTCGAAATAAATTGGGTGCTCTTGACCCGGAATTGTCCCGCACTCGGGTTAAGTGGACTCGGCCACATCTCTGATAACAAGTGCACTTATTGATTCAAAGGTTAGTTTTTATTGGGTGACATATAACATTATTCATGACAGAATCTACATCCTTTTTCTATGGTTAATCACTAAAAAAAGTACGGAAGTGTTTGTTCCAGTTGTCACGTATCCTATAATGCTGTAATATCGTTATTTCGGTCGATGGAGACGTCAGTACTACCAGGGGAAACTCCGATAGCGAAACTGAAGTTATACTAAGTACTACTGTATGCGAGTCATCGTCTACAGTTGCGATGAGGGGGGAGGGGGGCACCAATTGTGTAACACGGTGATTCATCGTATACGCTTACTGTGTGGGAAACGTAAGAAGGATTTTCCCGCCTACACGAACTTGTCGAGAGAGGGACGTTCCGTTCATGTGATTTCGAGAAATATTGCAACGGAAAAGGGGATTTTTCGACAATTTCGAGACAGGAGGTGACATCATATCCCCCAGAATAGACATTCGTATGCATTTATTGAAGGTAGGCTATTACAAAGATATCTGTGAAATGTCCCGTCGGCAAAAATAACTCCATCAAACTGTTTAAAAGAGACAATCTTCAAGGAGACAATTCATTCGATTTTTGAGTGTCAATTCAGAATCATCATGTTTCATCTGCGTTAAATTTTACCGATATATTTGTGATGGACTGGAGGTCTAATCATTTCAGTCTGGGAGAGACGAAGGCATTGTTTGACTGTTTGTTATGAAGACAGGAAGTACGTCATCGCTACTGCGGGCGACGATTTCGAACTTTTATTCGAGTATCGGACCAGGAGGTATCAGTTCTTGGGAATAAAGGTGACGATTCCGTTTGAACGACGATGGAGCTAGGAATCTTCTGCATGGCAGTGCAGTATCAACAAGCAGGGCTGTAAAAGCACGAATCCCGACAGACCTTGTTGACGATGTTCAAGGAGGGACTGACCAGCAGACTCGAGAGTACTGAATGTCCCAAACGCGCCGCGTAAGTTATTCAATTGTTAAGAAATTATATAATGGCCAAATAATTTCTGTAGAAATATTGTATCAGAAATTATCAAAACTTATGAAGAAGGAATAATTATTAATATATGATAGACTTTTAGAAACGTCTCAGTCGTTTTATTCGATTCTCGTTTCTCTAAATTGTCCAAAAGTTGTCTTTTGCAACTATTCAAAGTCGAGGAAAAGAATTCGGGGTTGTAACTGAAGGGGACTATGTTACGAATTTATTTTAATTCGTTTTTAGTTGTGACACCAATGAAGAATTATATAACTATACTTACTGCGGCGCATATAAAACCGTATTTCACAAGGATGCGCATGGCCTCCCAGTTCGAATTTCATTTTGAATGAAGTAAAAAGAGCGCCATCTATTTGAAACTTTCCATCTGATCTATGGAGTGATAGTGACAAACTTTATATTACTTGGTCGTCGAATCATTCTTCCCCATCTGTCCCAAAACATATCAAAGATACAAAAAGGATATAATTGTAATGGAATAACGGTGAACTACAAAGGAATATGAGAACAGTATGCCTATACCCGAAGATGAGCTTTGTCGAAATAGGCCGCCTTGACAATCAGGAAATCAGGCTCCACCCACGGCACTCTTGGATGTCCTCATTATACAAAACATCAAATGTCCGCAAATTTCAGAACCTGACGATACTGAACTTAGATTATGGTTCTTGAATATTATATGGCCTGTGAATTATCAGGAGCCTGAACTCTTTTGATGTGGAACAGAACAGAACAGAATATAGAAAACATATGAACCCATCCAGAGGAGAAATCTGATCCGGAATATGGTACATTTTCCAAATTTCTGTAAGACGGATGCATTTTCTATAGCCTTATATAAAAAATTACGACGATCCTGGAGAAATCGCCCCTGTCAGCCCACACTAGAGGGTCCATAGGACTATTATGTATGTTATCGATTTTCTGTGGGTCTTCAACTTACTAAAACATGTAGGCTTACATATATGTGTGGACACCAGTTTTGCAGCATAATCGGAAAAATCGGAAAATTACATTCAGCCTTTATGATTGTTCAAATTGTTTTGTTTCGTAAATTTCAGTTCAAAAATAACAACTTACCACTTTTTGTTCCCATGATATTTTTCCAGGAAACAATTATGTTATTTGATTCGATTTGTTGTTCAAGTGCAAAACATGCGATACATTTGTCAAAATACCCTCTGACTTGATTTTTTTCTTTCAATAAGTGCTCTAACTGGTTTGATCATGAGTATCACTTTCAAATTTGACACAAGTTGCCAGAGATTGCCCATATATCTCACAATCAGCAGATATTTTGGAATATTTCTGGAAATATTTTCATTTGAAATGATCTTTAGAGCCATTGTACTCGTATAAATACAGCATAAATGCATAAATGCAGCATAAATACAAATGAACACACTTTGTTGTCACTTACAGGACACTATGGCGGGACACTGTTGACGGAGATCCTTGTTATTGGATATCTCATGACAGTTACAGCTCGTAGCTGATTGGTCGACTGTGTGTAAGATATCGCTGTCATGTAGGTCTGTGTACTTATGTGTAATTGAAGTACTAACTCCTAACTTTTTAGTAGTGAATGCGGTGGCGCGGTGAGGGTCATTGAAGTATAGCGAGTCTGGCGTGGACGACGTTGCTAGTAATATAAATAACGATATTGTATAACTGAGTGTAAGGTTAATGAACAATGAACAATCGAATGGAACTTGGTCACTATTATGGAATTACACACAATACCATCGCAATACATTGCAAGATCTTCGCGTAGTAGGCAGTTACCCAAGACTTTGACCAATTTTAGTGATTCGAAATTGAAAGTTCTTTGAAATATGAAAACAAAGATTTAATGTCACACTTGCAACGAGACTCTCCCCTGCTTTGCGACCTCGAGCCTGGAAACTACTTTGGAAATATACTGGAATTATATATTTAATAGTAATCTTTTATTTGGAATTATATTTTACGTTTTTTCACTCACAATTAACCTCAAAGGCATATACAGTCAACATGAAGTCTCTCTTTGTGTTGGGATATTTATTAATTTCATTAACATTTTCGGCGTTTGTTGCGAGAGCAACAGATACATGCCCGCGCCAGTGTTCTTGTTATGGTAACGTAATGGATTGTCGAGATCGAGGTCTCCTTGTGGTGCCGCATGGAATACCACTAGCGGTGGAAAGATTGTAAGTAGTCTATACAATAATAAGATAAGTTCTCAACTTTTTATGTCAAAATAAACATTTCACGTGTTGAGGGATTCAGTGGAGCTTTTGCTCAGCCGAATACTATCAACATATATCAGAGTTCAGGCATGAAAATACAAAGTTACGGTAATTAATTATTTGGGTTATAGCAAGCAACAGTAGCCTACACCCTCGATCATTAGTTATGTTGAGGAACCATGATAGTTTGGTACAGTGATAGCACTAGCAGTGGCGTAACCAGAAGGGGGAAAGAGTGCCCCCTCACTTTTTTTTCATTTTGTTTTCCCCCTCACACTGAAAAGCTGGCTACCCCACTGAGTGGTAGGTTTACATATCTAATTGTTGGTAATTTAATTTATAATGACATGAACTGAATTACATTGCGATCATCGATTCATTTATTGTTTACACTTTCATTGGGAGGTAATTAGGAGGGGGTTAACGAAACGTGTTTGTCTATAATTTAATTAAAACAGGGGGTTGACAGTTGCATGAACAGCGTTTTGTGTGTTATGAATAGTGAATAGGCTACAAGTTTTCAACTTCTTCAATATTTGCTTGGCAAAAGGTATGTATTTCTGGTACGATAGGCTTTTTGGAAGATGTGGATCTTCAGTTTTTTAACTTTGGGGCCTGGGGGCCCTCACAGAGTACTTGGGCACATAGGCGTACGGGAAGACATTTCACGGGGGGTGTTTGCCCTGATTTTTGCCCTGATTTTTTGGGGGTTAGGTTTGCCCGGAAAAATGAAGTGCTAGAGCCCTGAAATCGACAATTTTATTGCTCGGTGGGGGGGGGGGGGGGGGGGGTCAGCGAGTGAATACAGCGTGCCACTATCAAAATGAAATATATAGGCCTAACATATAACATATATGTAGCATTGTCTAACAGACTTTAATTAGTTAGCTTTTCCCAAAGTTTAGAATAATGAGCAATTGCTTTTCCATAGTTCAGATATATTTTAGCCCACTCGATCATGGAAACGCTCAGCCGTTCCTGCAATATGCTTTACCAAGTTATCTATGGTCGTAAATACAAATTATGCACATTCGATGTATCATGTTGCCACGATGGCACTGACTACTGACATTTCGCATTCTTCGAGCGCGAATAGCGCGCACTGAATTGGTACGGTACTACTCAAATATAGAGTTATATGTGTGCAACCGCTTGGGATGCCAGTGTACTCTATAGGTATGTAGGCCACAGTTAACGCATATTATGTAAATGAACCTTGAGCGCAATGCAGCCAACAGGGAATATTTGTCTGTACAATGACTGGCAATTTTGTCGCAGCCCCTGCAGTATAATTTACACATGTGGGTTGTCATTGCGCAACATTGCCTGAGACAATAAATTCGAAAATAGGGGCTTTTACCTTTCTCTAATCATAATTTCATTCTCGCTTCATTAACCATTTACAAGACACCAACCCCGTGGACGCATGTTGAATATTTTCGATTTGGCAGTGTTATTTGACTCCAGAAATTGTACTTGCCGCAATTTTAAGACCATATTAAGACCCTGAGGATTTTAGCATTACGCACCTCCAAAGACAAACACTTGGTAAAGGCTCGAAAAATTATCATAAAATACAATTATCGCCCTGACGTCAAGCGGTTACACTGTTTTAAAATTCCATTAAAAAATGGTTATTACAATTGATATCCTGAGGCGTAGCGAAACATTCTCTCTATTGTATAACCAACGGGTGTTTTTTAGTAATTACCATTACGTGTCATAACAACTACAACAAGGTTAAGCCTCATCACGCTTACCGTTGCCGTAAGGAAATTATTGGTGTCGAACTATTTATTAGAGTTTCCAGGCTATGTAATATGCAATGCATAACCGCACCGAAGTGTTAGCACGTTTATTAAGGAATCAATAATCCTATGTACTTTAAAGTCACAGCAGGCAAAGAAGCGCCAACAACATGTGTTGATATGGTTGGTAATTAATTAATGAAACCCCCATCATTGAACAACATATTTGCGGTGACTTTTCAGTGAAATTATTTAGGGGGTATTGTATAAGTGCGCGTGTACATGCTTTAATCTACAAAAAAAACTGAATGGCAGCATAATGAAATATGCCGGTGAACTGAAAGCTAACATCCGCAGTCGGTGCGCGAAAATGAGCATCTAACGCTGGTAATTTGAACGCTGACTGACTCCTGGAATGCAAGTACATCAATCTTTACTTAACAAGTTACTGATAAAGCCACATGCATTATTAGTTTATTACCATACAGTATAACCGACATTTTCTTGTACCAGGCCGGGTCAATTAGCCAGAGACCTGAACATCGGTACCTACTGTGGCCTTGCTTGGTGCGCAGCGTTAACAAGTTGGAGTAGGGAAAATCTGGGTGGTAGAAGTGCTTATACTTCGCCCGGGGCAGTACCACCGCTCTCCCATCATTGATGACGATGACCAGTTCAAGTCATCACGGTTGAAATGCCGATTTCTTTACTTAGAGGTATGAGCTTGTCAGTCGGAGGCATAACATGTCAAACAGAAACCTCCAAGAGATCTCATTATCTAGCAAGCTACCTCTCTCCTCAATTTCCTTTGCTGGGCCTCGTATAGGTTCGTCCTCTGTCCGGCATTCTCAAATAAAAGTTTATAAGGTATACTGTTTGCACGAAACGTGCAGAGGGTACATATTGCTTGAATGCTTGATGGTTGAATGGTTTGGAAAAGGTAATGCACCACCTTTGTAACCCCTGCCGTGGTGTAACCCCTGCCAATTCAATATATGAGGTAACGTTGACGGACGCAGAACTGAACGCGATGAGGTCCGAGGCGCATGTGGCCGGGTTGATATTGTACAAAAGACTGGATTGTGATTAACCTCACAAAGTTGCAGCGTGTCAACAGTGACTATAAGGATTAGGTGACTCTGTTATTTTGCTGCGGAATCGAGTGGTTGAAGGGGTGCGTTGCCCACCACACTTTTTGCGAAAAAAAGGTTCGAAAGCTATTTTTGCTGGACCCACAATTTTTTTATAATTATTGGGGAATGATAAAATAATAAACTTGATGTTACTCGGTCGTGATAGATTTTAAACTGCAAGTTTTATATGTTTCCATATTAGAGCTGTGGTCTCTACTGCTTCAGTGAATGGTTTGAATACTCTTTGAAGTTCCATTTTCACTGATTTGGGCTTTAAGTGATCTCATTTTCAACGTTCGACAATAGCATATCAATAATTTACATAGGAAGTGACTGGATATAAGTTTTGGCAGTTAAAAAAGGAAAGTCACTTTCTGTCATATTTATCACTGGCGATATTTTATAGTGAATGTATCCCCTATCAACGGAGTCAGTGTCCAATGAAATGACGCCAGGGTCCCTACACACACTACAAATTAACGCCTATAGTCTAATTAAATAATTAAAACAACTAACTTCCTTCCTTATTATTTACCTTTGTCGATAATGAATTCCGTTTGTTACAGTCGCTCCAGATATTATGATCTAGTCGTCTAATTAATTGCCGTTTTATAGGATGGCGCACATCACAATTGATCTCAATTACCCTGGGGATATAACAAATCCGCGGGTCACTATAGATACTGACATGTCTGATGGAAACAGTGCTCGCTGTAATTAGAACTGTCATTGGTATTCTGTTTGATTCACTGTGTGTATACAAACCACCCAGTGGGTAAATTTGAACTTAAAAACATTTGACATGTTTTCATCGTGCTGTAATTTCACCACACCAATTAGATCAGTTGCACTCTCAAACTATCTTATGACAGAAATTGTTTTCTGGCCCGAGTTCATGACATAACTACTGATATGATGTCAATGTGTGATGTTGGCTGAGGGTGGCATACTTACATCTCCGTAGCCCGCTAGGCGGACATGTTGTCCCTTTGCACCGGATGCCTGCAGAAAACTAGCGTCCACGATCTTTTGTGGACTAGTAGTCTCAAGCCGCGTTAATTATATCCGCAATGAATATTTATATTGAAAACTGCCTGAACCAATCAGCATTGCTGTGAGTGCGTTGCCATAAGAGTAGTGCGTGCACATCGTACGGCGGCATTGCGCAATCTCTGGGATCCATGTTCTCAGACGGAAAAGCCCCGCTGAGAGAAAGGAAGGTCATAAATATAAGCAGTACTTATTGAAAATCGTGAAACTGGCGAGTGTCTGCAGGTGTAGAATAGGTTTACATAATCACATCCGCAGATCTGCATAGGAGGTTAACACCCCGCGGAACACCAAATGAACCATACCCGCCGAACGCCAAATAAACCAGCCTCCGCCGAACACCAAATGAACCATACCCGCCGAACACCAAATGAACCAGCCTCCGCCGAACGTAATCCCTGGGATACCTGTTCTCAGATGGAATAGCCCTGCCGAGAGAAATGAAGAACATGAATATAAGCAGTACTTATTAAACATCGTAAAACTCGCGAGTGTCTGCATGTGTAGAACAGGTTTACATAATCACATTCGCAGATCTGTAGGCTATAGGAGGTTAACTTTCCGTCGAACACCAAATAAACCAAGCCCCCGCCGAACGCCAAATTAAACAGCCGCCACCGAACACCCAATGAACCAGCTCCCGCCGAACACCGAATGAACCAGCCTCCGCCGAACGCCAAATGAACCATACCCGCCGAACACCAAATGATCCAGCCTCCGCCGAACGTAATCCCTGGGATCCCTGTTCTCAGGCAGAAAAGCCATGCCGAGAGAAATGAAGATCATGAATATGAGCAGGCCTACGTATTAAACATCGTAAAACTCGCGAGTGTCTGCAGGTGTAGAATAGGTTTACAGAATCACATTTGCAGTTCTGTATAGGAGGTTGACACCCCGTCGTACACCAAATAATCCCAGCCCCGCCGAACGTCAATTATACAGCCCCCGAAGGGACACAAAATGAACCAGTTCCCGCCGAACACCAAATTAACCAGCCTCCGCCGAAAGCCAAATTAACCAACCCATGCCGAACGCCAAATAAACATTTCAGAATCTTTGCCTTGGCAGTAGGGACATCGTTTACAAACATCTCACATGAGAGAATATGCCCGGAAGATGGCATTCCTGTGGTTTAGCCAATGCACTGGGATTAACATTTTCTAAGAACTAGGAACAGAAAACCGTTTCGTCGTCCGTATTTTCCAATCTGAGCGGTTTATATGGCAGATAGAGATGGCAAAACAACTTCCAACGGAGAATTTTGACTCAAATTTCATAACGATAGCTCTATATTGACATAGTGAATGCTACCTTCAGTTGGCTCAATTTCACCCAGTGGTGACCTTGGTGCAATTACCAAGACTCTCCACAGCTGTTTTAGTGGGGTTTTTTTACGAGCATAGACTGGATCCAGAGTATTTTAATGGTTTTTTTTACGAGCATGGACTGGGCGCCCAGTCCGTGTTCCCATGTCCTCAAGCCAACTATATTGTTATGTGAACCACCATGGCCCAAATGACCTCTCTCTATTCTCTCGCAACTGCCATTATGTTAGACCAAAGCAATTCAAGGAATTGTAACGGATTTAGTTGTTGAAAACAATGTCGATATTTTAGCCCTCTCAGAGACATGACTTAAAGAGGATGGTATAGCTATGATATTTACTTAAACTCACTTATGTTACCAGGTTATGAACTGTTTAATATCTCCCGGGGTGGGGCGATCCCCATGGAGGCCTCGCTGTTCTGTACGAGAAATCCCTCAAATTGTCTCAAAATCAGTGAACCGTAATATTTCAAGCTTTGAAAGCTGTGAAATTGTGTTTTCCATGGGATCCAAGTGTCTTACGCTATTCGTTAATGTAGGCCTCCACCATCAGTCAAGAATAAACTTACTGTTAAGTTGTTTTTTGATGAGGTCTCTGGGATGATGCAAGACCTCGCAATTGCAAAAGGTCATCTTGTTATAGTCGGGGACATAAATTTCCATCCGATGTCTCAGACGACCCTCATACACATCAATTTATAGGCATAATCGAGTCACTTGGACCTATAACCGCCCAACTCATAACCGCGGGCATACACTGGATGTGGTAATTTCGCGGGAAATTGGGGGAGTTGTGAAATGTGCTTGACCAAATATCCGACCATAGACTCATCGCGTGTAACCTCAATTTTTCTCGACCAATGCATGTGAAAAAGACTATGATAACTCGAAAGTTCTGAAGTAGCGTCCAAGGCTTTCTAGTCGATGATATTTGCACATCAAGACTAATTACCACCCCTGCTGTAGATGTGTGTGACCTTGTTGAGCATTACAACAACGAACTGTCTGTCTTGTTGGACACACATGCGCCTGCTCACACTAAAACTGTGGTTTTACGCCCTCAACAACCATGGTTCTCCAATGATCTTCATCGGACTAAACGTGATCGCATTGCAGCTGAACGGAGATGGCTCCTCGGTGGTTCGCTTGCTGACTATGATCGTTTCAAGGAAGTTAGAAACAACTATAAGTTCCAGCTCTATGAAGCAAAATGTCGATTTTATAATTACAAGATCCTGAGCTGTGGCAACGACTCTAAGTAACTTTTTCGTATAATCAGTGATATTTTTCAAACTAAGAAACTGTCATATTTGCCTGACCACGGCTGTCATTGTGAGTTAGCCGAAAGTTTCTCTCTGTTGTTCAAGACCACAAGATTGAGTACATACCATATTGCGATCTACACGGGGAAACCTTTACTCCTGTACTGAAGAGGACGTTCATAAAGTTATCCTCAAGTTACCAAGTCCATCTTGCCTTCTTGACCCGCTACCATCTTGGTTAGCTGAACAGTTGCTGCTTGCAACTCTGCCTATTTGTATCGTCCATCGTAAATGCCTCACTTACTTCTGGTATTGTTCCGGATGCACTAAAAGCTGCTGTTATCACGTCATTGTTAAAGTAGTCAAATTTAGATTGTAATGTCCTCAAGAACTATCGCCCTGTGAGCAAAATGCCCTTTATCTCCAAAGTACTTGAACGGATAATAGCCAAAAAATTGTCCGATTATATGACTCTCAATAATTTGCATGAGCCACGACAGGCAGCTTATAAACAATTTCACAGCACTGAGACTGCTCTTCTCAAGGTTCAAAACGACATCATGTGGGCCATGGGGAAGAAAGGCATCACCATCCTAGTCCTTGGGTTGGAGTTGCAAATGTATGCTGACGATCCACAACGTTAATTTTCCATCTGTTACTGTTACTGGAATATCATCTGCAGTCTCCAAAATAGAAGCCTGCGCAGCTGACGTGCAGGACTGGATGACAGCTAGCAAAGTTAATTTTACCGGTATGTCTACGAACATTGCCGGTCTAAATGTTACTGTTCAATCAAACCCCATCAAATATATTGGAGTTATGTTTGATCATGGAATGAGTATGAATGCGCAAGTGATCAATATCGGTGAAGCTGCCGATTTTCATCTCATCTCAAGGGACCAAGTACCACCGCACATCAATGTTTGGGAACGAAATGGGACCGATGGCAAAGAAATTTATTGCTTAATCGGCCGTTTTTTTAAAGCTGAACCCTAAAATGGGGATGAAAATTGGCACTGGCATCCTGTATTTGGAAGAGCTTGCCAG